>JAQFVV010013611.1:0-92987 GCA_028023455.1 Epiperipatus broadwayi | reverse complement strand
ATGACGGTTCAATATATAAATGATTAAAAATGAGTCAATACTTAGATAATATCAATAACAGTCAACAATTTCCAAACTGTTGTCAAGGCAATCTCCTTTTAACAATAAGGGTGGAATCCCATCCTTATTAATGGTCTAATATGCTTATATGGACATTAAAGATTACAACTTGACCCCAAAGATTGAACTTATTGACACAAAGAAGTTTAAATAACCTCTTTAAATAGGTAAATAAAACCTATTCTGAATGAAGCTAATAAATAGTTAATTATAACCTTACTAACTACAATTATAAATTTCCAATAGCACTCAACGTATTATTTAAATAATAAGTGCAATAATGCTCAAAGCTAAATGAGTTTATCCGAATATCAATAACAATCAACAATTTCCATCTGTTGTCTAGACAACCCTTTTTTAACAATAAGGTATAAATAAGTCACTCACTGCACAACCGGTTTTATAGGCTTTGCTCTTATTTGTTGCTTTAGAAGTGACTGACATTCTGTTTATGTATTGTTATTTAAATATAATCACTGACAAATGTGTAGCATTTTAGTAAATTCTAAAAATAGTCTGTCTGCTTAATGGAGCTATGTATTAGAGTGGGAAAAAACTAATCTATAAATAAATGACCATTTTTATTACTGAACTTAGTGTTAAAGCGTACATTAAATTCAAGAAAATAATATATTTTGCAATAATAATAATAATATCTTTACCAGAACAGTATGAATTATATATATCTAATTACATTTGTGATAAATAAAATACACACAAAAATAAAAATATATTTAAAATATCTTAGCCCTAGTTTGAATTTACAATGTCAACATTTATTTTTAAATTTATAGTTATGAGTGTAAATTAAATAATATAACTATATATTTTACATGAAGAAAGGTATATTAAATAAAAGCAAAATGTAATCCATAAACAAAACTATATGAAATATAAATGCATGATATTTAATAAATACACATCATAATTTAAAGAATAAATACGGATATCATAAATTCAAAAATAAATATGGACATTTGTTTTAAATTTTCATTTCTGTAAATTTTTGATTTCTCGTTGTGAAATTTATTTTTGTTACGTAACTGAAATTGCTTTGAAAAATAAATTACTTCAATTGCAACTTATATGATTTTCTTGATGTTTTTCTAATATACACTTCTTGGGGCGAATTCAGAAATAAATTTGAACATTACAAATGTTTAGTTTCAAAAGTAATTTTTATTAGTAACGTTTATTCATTAGTTTACCTATTCATGTAATGATAAATAGTATGTATTTTAATGAAAGTGATAAATCAAAGATAATATTAGTGTCATATATATAGTATTTATACTTTAATATATGATGTGGTGTATGTGTATGTATGTGTCTGTATGTGCATGTTTTAACAACACGTGCATTTGATTACTACAAACACTTTGTTTAGGCAGAAAAACAATTATAGAGGAACATGAATATATTCACACTCAAAACATTGGCATTTAAAAGATTACATTATAGTTTGGACTTAGAATACAAGAATTTGCATATTCCATAAGTACATACTGTTAGAATGATTATAGATTAGTAAGTTTCAAGGTTAACATGACATTACATTAAAAATAGATATTTATTCTTAGAAGAATCTACTACACATACTCAATTTAAACCACTATTAAACACTAAAATTGTAATTTGGATCCTCAGGATTGTCATATTACTGAAGCATAGAATTCACTTAAGAAGGGTGTTATAAATGCAAACAAATCTGTTTTTGGGTTTATCTACAAAAAAAATCATGAATGATTTTCTGCCAATGATCCTATTATTAGTGGTTTAATGAAAAAGAAACATGACATTTTTTTTTTTTACTCAGAGAATATGATCTGAAGGTAAAAGTTCAAAGTCTAAGTAGATGGATTAAAATAATTGGTGGATTATAATTTCAAAGAAGAGAAAGGTATTATTTGATCCTGATTAGCCTAGATCTTTCAGAGGCATTGAAATCAACATATGAACTCGAGAAATGGTATTACAATCCTATTAAATCCAGAAATGGCACTCACTTATATGCTGGCATTGATATTTTGAATAAGAGAAAATAATATTTTGATGCTATTTTGAATAGTAATACATGAATTAAAATAATCACTTTTTGACTACTGATTTAGATGTTGATAAATATATTCAGCATAATGAAATTAAAATTTATCTTTGTAATCTTAAGTGTGAAAAGGCTGCAGCTACTGATAAAATCTCTGGAGTTTTAAAATATAATAGTAATGTAGCTTCAAAAATAAATAATTGTTTTTTTTTTGTTTTTTTTTAGGAATATAAAAACACATGAAATTGTGCCACTCAATCTTGAGAACACTTTTTTATTGCAGTTTTTAAAATCAAATGTAATAAATAAAACATCAGCAAATGTATTTTTAAAGATTTTTTATTTCCAGTTACAGTTGAAGGGTCACCAGAGACTCCATGTGAGTTTAGAGAAGCAACAATCTCTACACACATAGTTTTTGTTCTAATGAAATGAAAAAAATGTTTTGGAAATAAAGAAGCGGATTATATATAGTTTTTATTGATTAGGTAAAGGAATATTTGGCTCTGTTAATGGGACACGTCTATGTCATTGTTTGAAATTAATTGGTTACAAGCAAAATTTATTCATATTACATAGCCTTTATATGATGGAATGTAAGAGAGTGTTGTTACAAGAGATGCAAAATTTGAAGCACTTGAAATAAAAAATTGATGTTAAACAAGGATATTGCTTCAATGTTGTTTTCAATTTGGTCTTTCAAATTTATAGGTGGCTGAATCAAACAGTGATTAAGATACACCACAGGTTTGATAGTAAAATTGTTAATTTGAATCCATTAAAAGCCACAACAAGATCTTCATCTTCTTGGATTTTGGATATACACTATTCTGATGATTATGCATTTTTTTTAGTCAAAAGTTATTTACACAATGTTCTTAATGTTTTGAATGCAACATATAAAGAATTTGGTTTATTAATTAATGCTCAACAAACCTAAGTTCTTTAATAACCAGCAACAGAAGAAAAATCTTGAACAACTTTTAGTTTGAATAGATATCATCTTGAGATGGAAACCTTAGGAGTTTTCCAATTAGAAAACTGGTCTTGGATATTGATGCAGAAGACATACTTCAATATGCTGTTAATTTCAACAAGATAAAATATAGAATATTTCCTTACAGGTGTATAATTATTAAAACTAAGTTACCTATACATAGAGTTTTTATTTTACAAATTTATTGTATGAAAATGAGTCTTGAAAATTTTATCTATGTAATATAAAGGCAGTAGAAAAGTTTTACTTAGAAATGTTCTATAGAACTGTAACAATATAATGGAAGATCATAAACCTAATAATCTTCGGTTTTATGGAGACGATACTGTTGAATCCAGTATTATAGGAGCATTTTTATTGAATAAAATGAATAGACAATGATAGTCTTCTTAAATTAATGTTTTTATGGTCAACTTAAGCATGGTTTTCATGGAAAAGGTGGATCCTATTTACATTATAAGGATTATTTCAGAGTCATTATAAAGATTATCTCAGACATTCTAAAGCAGAAAACTTATTTTTACAATAATGCCACCTAGTGCAAACTTTAGTAATCAATATATGCTAAAAGGTTGCGCATTTTAAACTTTACCCACTGCCTTTTCTTCTAATATACCCAGACTAGTTTCTAGTTTATGGGTTTCATCCATCAATTTTTTTTGGCAAAATATGTCAGAGAATAGAATACACCAGAGAGCTAAACAAAAAATACTACTGAAGTACTTAACAAATAAAAATTTGCTTCTAAAAGAATTAAAAGATGTCATAAAATATTACGTAAAAAGAAAAAATGAACAAGCATGGTTGTGTATGTGTATATATTTGTGGTTTACATATATGTTTATATAATCATCATAAAAGTACTTTCTAAAGTACATCTGGGGCTTGTTTTATGCGGATTATTTTAATGCAATTTTGAAGTTATGTGATTCATGTTTCTTTTTAATATCTTTCATATTTTACTATATTTATTAGATATCAAGAAATTTAAATTATTAATAACTTATTTTGACTTGAAATACTTTTTGTAAAAAAAATATAACCTTATATTAGCAGCTAACATGAATATGGCCTGAAGCTGTATTGAGAATGTTAGCTTTTATGTAAATAACATATTTATCCTAATAAGTAAATAATAATAATAGATTTATACTTACATATAAAAATATCGCAATAAATATTCAAAAAATTTAAACTTTTAAACTGTACTTTGTTATATATAACAGAAATAAATAATCTTTTAAATTTTTAAAATAAAAAATGAAGATTTTATAAACTGAAAATAATCTTTCTAGTCATAATGTATAATCTTTTGTTTTGATTACGATCTCATTTTTTTAATATAGAAACAGAAAACCATTAACACAGCGCAAGACTGAAAGTAGCGCTAGTTGTACATCACATCATGAATAAAAATAAAGTGGCTGTTAGGTTTCTCTGGGCATAATTACTTAGAGATTCTTGACTTCATTTAAGGAGAAGCCACAATACATCACATCACATTGAATCTGATTTCTTACCAGTTTACAAACGAACGCTAGCAGTAATGATTAAAATATGTATTAAAAATGTAAAATTAAATACTGTAGTTAATAAAAAAAGTAAAAAAAGTTTGACTTGTATTAATTTTTTTTCAAATACTTGAAATTCTTTATTAGTCATACTTTATTTGCTTATTTTTTTTAATGTGAATTTTAAAGTAATTTTTTCTTGTTGCTTTGCTTTTATGCGAATTCTTAAAATTACAGAACCTATCCCCCATTTTTAAGGTAAGTTAAGTCTATTTTTGTGCGATTTTTTTTAATACGGGTTTTCTGTGGAACCTATATGCTGCATAAAATGAGACACAGATGTAGTTTTATTTCTCTCTCTTCTATTTTTTTATCTTCATCGTTTATTTTTGAAGATGGAATAGTGACTATTATTTATAAGTGGCTGTTTATTATTTTTATTAATAACTCAGAGGCAAATTTTAGTGCATGAATTCAACAAGAAAGTTTTTTTTAAAAAAATGCCTAAGATAATTTTATTTATTGTTGAAGTTCATTCAGATAACATTTTAAAACAACGTGTAACTATTTATATGCTCATTATAATTATATCCCACAAGAGTCTAAAAACGATGCCTGAAATAGCGTTTCTATATTAGAATGTCTTCTTGAAATAATGTATTTTTAAAATGCATTTCCAAGTAGCTACTCAGATCCAATTTTTAAACATATTTATTCACAAAAATATATATATATTATTTTACTTATAAGATGCATATCTTTCAAAATTAAAATAAAATTTAAACAATTATATTTTAAAGCATTATCCGTGCTTTTTAATAGGTAACATAATTAGTATTTAAATATTTAACTACTTACAAAATCTTAAAATGAAAAAAAATAATAACTTTTGTTTAGTAATGAATAATAAATTACTTTAAATATTAACAATAATTAAAGTTAAAAAAAGGACACTTCCTTTATTATCAACTCATTACATCCATAAAAAAAAAGTATAAATGCCTGAGAGGACAGCATTTGAGAAAATTAATTTGTAATTTAGATATTCACTTCAATTTTTTTTTTTTTTTAACTTTTAGTATATTTTTCGTCAAGAGATGTAGTAACATATAAAAAAAGTATAACATATTCATCAAAATTTCAATGTTAGCATGGGATTACTGCTAAAAAGGTTAATATTTAAGGCAGCTTAACACCAGACTTTTAATGCTGAACATTTTTGTCAAAAGGAGGCCAAAATCTATTATAATATAATTTAATATATATACAGAAGATGATATAGTTGTTTTTGCAAATAATGCTTTAGAGTTTCAGGAAATGTTGCAGGAGTTATTAGATCAATGTAGAAAAGTAGGGGTGAAGATAAATATTAAAAAGACTAAAGTAATGTTTAATGGATTTTCTCAAAATATGAAAATAAAGATTGATTATGATGAGTTAGAAGAAGTTAACAGTTACAAATACCTTGGTTAGATTATTACTACAGATGGAAACATAATAGATGAAATTAATCATAGAATTAAACTTGGTTGGAAAAGAAAATATGCCTATGTGTTTGAAAAGGAAGGTTTTTAATAAATGCATTTTACCAGTTCTTACTTATGGATCTGCAACTTGGACACTTAATAGAAGAGCAATACTGACACTTCAGACCACTCAAAGAAGTATGGAGAGATGCATGTTGGGAATAACAAGAAGAGATCAAAAATGCAATATATATATATGGGTAAGAGAACAAATAGGTGTTACTGACCTCATTGAAAAAATTAAAAGGCTAAAATGGAATTGGGTTGGATATATTTCCAGAAGAGATGATAATAGATGGACAATTGAAATTGTAAACTGGATTCCAAGAGATTGTAAATGACCCCGAAGGAGACCACATGTGAGATAGATCCATGAAATAAGAAACTATGCAGGGATGATGTGGAGAAGCTAAAGATCAGAGAACGATGGATTGAACTTGGCTACAATGAACAATGTAGTAACCAAAGAATATCTCCATAAACAACAAGTACTTTAAAACAAAAGATGAACCATGTGCTTAAATGTGAAAAAAGTGAAAAATTCACTTAAATAAGGGAATTGTTATAAATATTTTGAAAAACCAAGTGAAACAAAATAGAGACATTATAGACAAAGCTATATATTATATCTCTAGATGATGCCAAATTAAGTGATAGAAAAGTGTAGTAATAATATTGATATCTAAAGAAGATGAGACAAAAGTATATTAAAATTACATACCTAATTGTCGTCTGTCAGTTTTATATAAGAATTTTACTAATAGCATTGAAACGCTTAATTGAATTTAAATAAACCAAAAAATTAAACTGAATATAGAAGAGTTTAGCATTGATCACTTTCAAATATAAAAAGGATTTGTTGATAGAAACAGTGAGTATGAAGTACTCTTTTGTACTGAAATTGTAGAATATAAACCCCATTTGAATCCAAAATACTTTATAGTGATTACAGCTTTGAAGACTCAAGAACCACAACGAGTATAATGTCAAATATGAAAAATATTTATTAAGATATTCATCAGTCTTAAAATATTTTCCCATAGTTTTATAAACAATATTCAAAATAAGAAGCTAAAAATATATAAGTTAAGAATATTACTTATGATACTAAAATGTGCAGAGGATTGGATTAAATCACACATATTTTTTAGGGACTTCAGAAAATCTTATGAGTGATGAGTTGAAAGAAAAAATAAAACTACTTTAGATAAATCTAAAAATATTTAAATACAACTCCGTGTGTGTAAATATAAAAAATCAGATATATTGATCTTTAACTGTGGTTTAAAGTTTCTATCTGTGCTAGAGATAATCTCTAGTTTCGAAAATGATTAGTAATAATTATTAGTGTATTTCTCTGAAATGGATAGCGTCAAAGTTGTGAGTGGAAGGAGTTTGACAATGGTAAATGAAAATGTAACAATTTACTCTAGATAAATACTTTGCATATAATAGAAATATATATGAGACATAGTGACCTGAGCCAACTGATGAGTGCTGGTTCAGCACGAAATGCATCTTGGGGGTAATTTATCTTTTTTTATATCTTTATTTATATGAATTTGAAAAAAATGGGGAAGTGTGGAGGTGTTTATTATATCTATATTATATATTTATATTGGAAACCATTTATCTTTTTGGTCATATGTATCAGTTGTATAAGATAGAGTGGATGACTAAAAGGAGTTTGAAAATTTGAGTTCAAATTCCCTCTAATTATATCTAAAAATATTAAAGAAATATATAATGTCTTTTTTTAAAAAAAGGAAAATTTTGATAATAATAAATTACATAAGAATTAATTATCATAATTTTTTAGGTCTCATAATAAAATTAAAATCAGATAGAGTGCTTTTAATAAAATAAATATTAACTAATAGAGTTGAAAAAACTGCATTCAAAAATGTATTTTATTTATAAATATTGGGAGTAACAATATAAGATTTGAAATACCAGGCCCACTTATACCTGGAACCTAATTGTAAATATAAGGGATTTGAACTTAGACTTGCAAGCCTCTTCACTATCCACACTATCTTATACTACTGATACACATGACCACATACATGCAGAAAAGATAAATAATCAACAATATTAGTATCTCGTGCTAAACCAGCACTCATCAATTGGTCCAGACTACCATCTCCCATACATATATATATATACTGAACACTGATTATATGTATATATGTATGAGAGATGGTAGTCTGGACCAACTGATGAGTGCTGGCTTAGCACGATTATTTATCTTTTCTGCATGTGCGTGGTCACGTGTATCAGTAGTATGAGATAGTGTGGATAGTGAAGGGGCTTGAATGAGAGACCGAACAAAAATTACACTTTTCTCATTAAAAAAAATAAGAGACTGAAAAATAGTTGGGCTAAGATTGATAGTTTTGACTTCAACTGGATCCTAAGAGATCGTAAAAGATTTTTAGAAAAAGATTACTGGTAAGAGATAAAGAAATTTGTTGAAGTGAAGTAGAATAAAGAAAACTGAATTTCGTTCTGGAAAATTTCCAATGTATTTGAAAACAACATTGATGTAAATATAATTAGCAATACTGCAGTTGAATTAACTACTCCACACTATCAGCTGCAAATATATATATTTTTTAAACTAGTGTTTCTATGCAGAAATAAAAAAAAACAACAATAAATTAAGTAAGGAAATTTTTAACGCTAACTTAACTCAATATCAATCTGATAGTTTACCATCATTTAGTCTTAGACATTTTAAAAAAATTAAAGCGGAAGAGTTGTGGATATTGGAGCTCTAGGTGCCTGAATCGGTGACTACTGCTCTGACACATCCAAAGCTCGAAGTTCTTATGAACTCTCGATCAATAAATTACTGCATTATTTTTATTTAGACCCTATAACAATAGCAACAAAACTTTAGAATGTGACTTTTTAAAATTAATTTCAGTATAACTAAAAATATTTATTATTATTTTTTTTTCAATGCATACTTTTTTTATTAAAGTGATAAGTTATTAGATATATTTAAAATGAATTTTCTTTCTTGTTTTACTGATAAAAAAGTTATCTACAGGGAATTTCATAAATGTTCTGAATTTTTGTGCCCTCTAGTGACAAAATCTTAGACTAAATTCTAAACTGTTAAATTTATATTATTACTATTATTATTTTGGTTTAAATATTTATTGTTATAATATATTAGAAATATTTAAAGATAAATCAAACTATTTTTATATTTTTCCTCCAGTGCTTTTTTAGCTATTTTTTTAAATATTTAAAATGTACACATAACTATCTATCTCTTTGTATTTACGTCTCTCTATCCTATTTTCTTCTTATTGGTACAATTTGCAAAAATATTCTACATTATAGATTCGACGATTTCGTACCAGATAGAACGGCCTAAGTTCTACTGAAGATGTTAACTAATAAATAAATAAAAGAATCAAACATTTATCATGATTTATCAGCATTTGCTATAAAAATAAGTAGTTTAAAAACATTTTTTTCTATTTGAACTATTTTCACCAACTATCATTAAATGTCTATAAAATGTTAAATATTTAATTACATGGACAGATAATTGCTACTAATAACACAATTAGTAACTTATACAAAGTTTTTATTGGTATTATTCTCTGCTTTTCTTCAGGTGTTACTAACCTGAGCAGTGAAAATACTAGTACAGGGATCAAAGTCACTTATTTAGATTTTTGAATGTCAAATGTTAAGGCAACCTCCTAACCATCTAAACTATTCAGTCAAACATGATTTGTATTTGGACATGTGGATGTTGTATTTTCACAAAACTTCAGGCTTTAAATAAAACAAATAATTTTTATTGAAAACAAATCATTGTAACTAAACAAACTTCGGACAACCACATTTCAGTCTTCATAATTAGACACTGCTTATTGCTTATGAGGAAAAAGATCATGAGCCATATGTTTTATTGTTGATATATGTGTTTAGTAATAGTGCTGTTTGTTTCTCAGAAAGAATTTTCAGCACTATTATGACTGATATTTCCAATAACATACAGCACTGGCATTTTGGAAGCAACATGGTCTGCTGAATAAAATAGATGAGGAAAAGCTTTGCACCAACTACAGTTGTGTGAGAAAAATTTAGGAAGAATAGTAAGAGTTAATTCTTTTCAATGTTACTATCCCCTTATGAAGACTGTAAAGTCAAGCAATCAATAGTATTCTGCTGTAAACAGCAGAGTAAATAAGAAATTGAATCTGTGAGAAATGTTAGAAGTGGTGTTTTTCTTTTGTTCTGGAAATATCTTTAAGTCCATTGAAAAGATTTACAAGCAAAACTTGTAGCATAGTTATAGACCAATACAATTTCTGCAGAACTGTTTTCTCATGTGCCACATCCATTAAGGCATAAAACTAAACAATGGGTATGGATTAAGCCCCAGTCAAATAAATGGAGTAGGATTGATTGATCATCATTGTTGCACATTATAAATTGAATTACTTTGAAGTTTATTATATTTAAATAAAAGGGTTTAGTATGCCCAGAAGCCACATGAAGAATAATACTTATAACCCCATGAAATGAACTTACTGGAGAAACTCATTTGTTGATATTTCAATATGAGTTTGTAAGAAATTATGTGTAAATTTAATGGATATTATGATATAAACTTTTGTTGAAAAGTAATTGTTTATATCATCATCATCATTTTAAGATCTCTCCAAATTCAATCCTTCTCTGATTTCTAGCCACTCTTCTCCACAATATACCAACACATTAATCTCTTGAAAGCCCATTTATGATTGCAACAATCCATTTATTATCATCCAAAATATTCATCCCAGAACAACTTATCTTTTAATTCCTTCAATAATGTCTCTAATATTTGTTTGTTATCTCATCCTAACATATATCTCTTTATACTTTATTGAGTGGTTTCAAGTCTCTGTATAGCTCTTCTGTTATGTGGCCAAGTCTCAGATCCTTAAGTAAGAATTGGGAACAGACCTTTTAAAAAAAAAAAAAAAACTTCCTTTTCAAAACACAAATGCATATTTCCTTTTAGTATTAAGTTATTTCTACCGAAAGCACTCCAACCAAGTTTAATTCTTTGAATAATTTCATCCATTATGTTTTCATCTGTAGTAATAATCTGACAAATATATTTACAATTGTTAACTTCTAACTCATCATTATCAATATTTATTTTCTTACTTTGACAAATTCATTAAACATTACTTTAGTTCTTTTAACATTTACCTTTAATTCTATTTTCGTACTTTTATCTGAAAACTCATGCAACATTTTTAGCATTTTTAACCATTATTTGCAAAAACATCTCATCTACAAATTATACATGACTTTTAAATAATCTCCATTTATTTGTATTCCCTTAACTTCCAATTTCAATCTGCAAAATACTTCTTGCAGCACTGCTATAAAACGTTTTGGAGATTTGGAATCATTCTGTCTTGCACTCTTCTCAATGTTAACATTCCTAGTATCATTATGTAATCTAATTGTTGCTTTTGCATTTTTATAAATATTCTTTGGAATATGATAATATCCTGTTCCTATACCTTGATGGTCCAATGTTTTAATCAATTAAAAAATTCTTATAGAATCAAATGCTTTTCCATAATCTACAAACCCAAAGCTTAATGGCAATTTATATTCAATGATTCTTTCTATATCTTCTCTCAATACTTGGACATTATCCACTGTACTTCACCACTTTTAAATCTAATTTGTTCTTTTGTTTCGTTAAATTCCAAAGTTTGCTGTAGACGAGTTGTTTTATTTTAGCAAAAAAATTGTATAGAACTGATAAAAGACTGATAGTTCTGTAATTTTTAATATTTTATTAATCACCTTTTTAAAATATTAATATTAAAACTGCATTCTTCCAATCATACGGTATATCTTTATCATCTAAGCATTTAGTATATATCTTTGGCAAAAAAAAAAAAATCCTTATCTGTTTGTTTTAAAATATCAATTATAATTTAACATTACCTGAAACTTTTACCTTGATACATTTAATTGAATGTCTCACTTCTTACTTTAAAATTCTGGGTAATTCAGAATATATAATAGTTGAAGAGATACGTTTCTTTGTTCTTTTTTGCTATATAATTTTTGATAGAATTCTCTACACATTTCATGATGTCATCTTTTTTTTTAATAACTACTCTATTTTTTTTTATTGCAGAAATTAATTTCAAATCAATACCTAGATGTTATTTTACACTCTTGAGACTTTTAATCTCTTCTATAGCTTTCCTTGCTAATTCACAATTATAATTTCTTATATCATTATCAACTCTTTTTCATATCATTTTACAAAATTTGAGATAATTAATCTTTCTTAATTTATAAGTTTTATTTATTTTCATATTTCTTCTTTTTTTCATAAATTATCTTGTCTCAGTACAAATTTTGTTTTATTGCTGTTTTTTATATTATCTTTACTGTAGATTTTAAAATTGTATCAGTTATCTTCCTATTGATTTTGTTCAAATCTTAACAATTTTTTAAACCTATTAATATTTGTTGGATAAAATACTAAATAATAAAATCATTCACTGGAATTAAGTTCACAATTTCAGTATATCCGTAAATAAATATGTAAGAACTATAGCTATCTTATAGCATTATGGAAGATATTGATAGCATTTCAGTTAAAATTTTAAAAAATCAAAATTTCATTAACATCACACAACAGTAATGTTAATATTCCTATGTGAATGGCCAACAATCCATAATTTGTATATATTGACACAATTATATTATTTATTTAAAAAAAAATATCCATCAAACTTATAAAATATGTCTCTGATTTTTTTTCATCAAATTGTTTTCCACATAAATATAAAAACTTTGCCAAAACAAAAAAATTGTAAATGCTATTCAAGATGATGGTGTTATTTCTTTATTTTTATATGAATATGTTGAAAATTGTAGAATTTACTCCAGACTAATACACCTAATTATACTCTTGTCTTTTAAAGTTATTAATCTTGTGTTAAGATTAGTAGAGGTCCCTAATGTCATATCTCAGCACATAGTCTTAAAGTTGTAGCCTTAATATGTATGCGCTTTACAAATTATTAATTACTAAAACATATATATATATATATAAATAATTTGGAGAATAGATCTTCCAACTAACAAGTGCTGAGTCAGATTAATGAACAGCCTTCCATATGTTAGTAAGCATGATTTAAGTCACTTTTGAAACCTAAAACAACCCTTAACATCAGGATCGATTTGAAATTGCTTTCATAACCTTAGATCATGTCCAAGGTTTAAAAAAATGATTGGTTCAACAGTATGAGTTATTATTTTGTGTTTCTAAATATGTAACTCCTTATCAAAATGTAAAATTAATTCTTTGAATCAGTGATTGTATATACCCAAAAAGTTTTATATCAATTTTGTAGGCAGTATTTCCTGATCACAAGAATAACAATAACAGGAGATACAGATTTTGAACATGATGTTTTCTGCAAATATTACTTTATAACAGCATGAATGTAAAATTACAAAATTTTTTTGAATAAAAAAACAAAAACAGAAGAACTATACATAAATGCTAAAAAGATTACAATAATGTTCAAAAATATATGATGTAAATAAAGCATGATGATAATAAATTTAAAAATCTAACTACTAAATACTTTCTCAGCTTATGCATACGGGTGGAAAAATAATGAATAAAATTAATGAGAATTATATTTGGATAGGGTTCATATAATATTAAAAAACATGTTTACATACTTTAGAAAGTAGGTATTTGATAGATATATTTAACATATTTTTACATATGGTGACTATAACACTTTAAAGAAATATATTACTAATACTGCTCATGATAAAATGAAGTATGAAAGTTGCATTTTAAAAATAACAGAGGAAATGAAAGTAAAATATGTGGCTGAGAAAATAAAGAAAGATCATTAGTATCATTGAAATGATTAAGAGATTAAAATGAAGATTGGTGAGTCATATTTCTAGAAGAGATCATAATGGACATAAAATTGGAATCTTAAACTGGATCCCAGAAAATTTAAAAATATTTCAAAGTAACGGCATGCGATATGAATGGAAAAAAGCATGTCTTAAAAAGAGAGACTATAGATTACATAAACTGGATTAATCATAGAAACATATTTATCTCACAGTGGATTGATAATGAAATGGTGAAGTCTATGATTATCCAGAAACATATAATTTATTGTATTTATTGGGTATCATATTTCAGATCATTATGGAATCAAATTAAATAAATTTTTCCAGCTACATTGTTAATATATGATGTCTTTATATTAGATCCATGTATAAATTTGATAAAATAACAGCTTCATTGATAACTGATGTATTTGAAATTAAACAAATATGCATAAATACACTTCTCTTATATTGTTAATTTCATTATATTGTTAATTGGAGTGTGAGCTGAACTATAAAACCATTTTTTTTTTATCTAGAATGATAGAAAATATTTAAATATTAAAATTTGATTTACAATTTCAAGTTTTCTGTATTCGCAATTTTTCAAAACTTCTACTAAATACAATAATCATTATTACTAATTAATCTTAATTAGAGGTTATTCCTAGAATAAATATAAACTTCAGCTCTGTTGGTAATCAGTTATAAACACATGGAATAATTCCAGTTTATCTTCTTTTTTTCATCTATAATATATTTTTAAGATACATTTTTAAAATATTCATTCCATTACATATTTTTAAAACATTTGAAAAACATCAAATACTTCCAAATTGTGCATTTCACTTCAGTTTATTATTATCAAAATATAAACAGTTTTGTATACAATTCGCAAATTTTCTGCATTTACACTTTAAAAGTCAATTATTTAAGATAAATATATCAATGAATATTACACATTATTAAATTAGATTTTTTCTCTTATAGAGATATAAACTTTAAACTTCTGTTAATGATTAATACATATGTTTGTTTAACTGTATTAATTAAATTGTAATAATTAAAATATTTCAGGAGCTTAATATTCAGATCACATTCCAATGTGGTTGTAATGAAATTGAAAAATTAGAGTAGTGTATTTATATATATTTTAAAAAACATAAATGCCGTCAATATTTAAACAATACCACTATCAGTAACACTCAACATTATTACCATTATTTAGCTTTGGACATTATTAGCTTTATTATGTAAGTCATACATAATCGGGGTACAATTTGAAAGTTATAATTGCAGATTGATAATGATCAATTGATTATTTGTTAGTCTGCTTTCAAAACAGGTTATATTTATTTGTTTAATGACTTTTATTTAAATTTCTTTGAATTAATAACTTTAGTCTTTGTAGTCAAGTTGCAACCTTTAGTATCTCCATAAATATATTAGATCAGATACCTTAATTGTTTAAGGAGGTTGCCTTGACAACAAATTGAGATTTATAATGTTTATATAACTACAAACTTGCCATTCCACTAACTTTATGGCATGCAAATAAAATGTTGATTTCATGTGCAAATAATATCATTGGAGAAAGTTATTAAAATATCCATATTACTTGTTAAATATAATTGCACAATAATAACAGAAAACTTTATATTACTGCATAATTATGATCATCATCATCATTTTTAACTTTTCTCATACCACTAGAATATAATGATCTCTATAATTTTAATCTAATTTCTGTAATCCATAACTTTATTTTGAAAATTAAAAATTTGAAAATAAAATATGTGAATGAGAAATCAAACAAAGGTCAGTGACATTATTAAAATGAATAAAAGATTAACATGAGATTAGTTTGACATTTTTTCAAAAGTGATTATAATGAATAAATAGTTGAAGTCTTGAACTGGATTTAAAAGTTTATGGGAAATTTTTTAAAATTGACCTCATCAGGAATGGATAAGCAAAATAAAATGTGATGTGAAAAAGAGACCTTAGAAACTTGTTTAACTCCCGATGGATTGATAATTCTTGAAAAAGATTAAGATTATTAAACAACATAAAATTTCCAGTTATTATTGTGCTACTACATTTTTATAACCGAAATCTCTATAAACAGTTTTTTCACTTATGATGTTCAAATCTCAGCTCTATGCAATAAGCATAACAGATAACAGGTTAATTGGCAATTAATTTATTGGTAATTGCACAAACATGAAAAATATGGTTTTTTTCATTTTATTAATTCCACCAAAAGTGCATTAAAATATGAGCAGAACAATAAGTCCACATTTTGGCCTAAAATCCATGTAGAGTATTTCAAGGCTTCACACCCTCTATCTGACTTTATAAAAACAAAATCTTTCTATCAACAGCAATAATTAAAAAAGTAAATACTTAAATTTACATACTTAAACTATTAAATGATATCACTTTTGAATAATCAAGAATAACACTGTAATTATTACTAAAATTTACATCTAAAAGACAAGAATGGGAAGTTTTGATTATTTTTCAGGTCAAATTACAAACATTATCATTTGTAATTCAATTGTTACTACAGTCTTCTTTTCTGATCTAATAAAATGAAAATACACACAGAAAAGGTAGTTTCTTAAATAACATTTAGCTTTATTACTGCCTAGCCTGCTTTCAATATACTTTTACTATATCATATTTATGGCATTGTTTAAAAAATTATTTTTTCTGTGTATATTTTCATGTTAGTAAACTTTATCACATAACCTATATAATATTTGACTCCTGCCACTAAACTATTGTAAATATTATTCAATTAAGCATTACATAATCATCATTCTTTATGCTTACACAAGCTGTTTACATAAAGGCTAAACTCTCTGTATAGTAGTGTCACTCAGTGCAAGCCAGAGTAATCAATAGATGCAAGAAGGCTTGTACATAAAATTTCTATCTAGTGCCTACTCATCCACTATATCCAGACAAGTTTCATGCTTGTGGCTTTCATCAGTGAGGAGATTTAGGTCTGAGGGCACTGCACCTAGATCTTAAAAATCTAATTCAACCCTCCAGCAGCCACCTTTTATCTTATTAGTTAACTATAAAGCTTTGAGTCCAAAATAAAAACACAATAATGGTTTTAATCCAAGTTCATTAGTTGTATAGTAATATAGATGTGATCTCAGTTCAGCATCATACTTTTTGGCATCTTTGGTTCTTGAATAACCACTTTCACCATAATCCTATTGAGCAGGATTGGTATTACACCACTAAATATCACATGATTATTATTTTTATACTTACACAAGCTGTTTACACAGAGGCTAAACTCTTTATACAGGAGCAGTCTCAGATCTAAGCCTCCTCATTGATGTAAGCCACAAGCTAGAAACTAGTCTGTGGATATTGGATGAGTAAGCACTCCATGGGGAAGTTATGCATGAATCTTCTTGCATCCATTGATTACTTTGGCTTTCAGAGAGTGGCACTACTGTATACAGTGTTGAGTCTCTGTATATTGTAAATATTATTATAAAAAATGAAATAAGAAAATAAAACTAGTACAAATTTTTATTTCACAATAAGTTCATTTCAAATATTTCAGGTTTTTAATCCCAGTAATAAAGTTCAATTTTCTATAATCATTTAGCATCTGTATGATGTGAATAAAATTACATCTATCGCTATCTATTTTTAATAATTGCCACAAAATTTTTAAACAATTATATTAAATGTAATAATCGAATTGTCTACCATATTGTTCAAATCCATGTTTATCATTCCACTATATTTGGTTTTTAAAATGCAATGAGTGGTTGGTCTCATCACCTTGATTGGAAGTCAACATATATAACATGCTTGGAATTATTTTGACTTTGATAATTAATGAACATGTTGCATACCACTTAGGCTATCATATATTCTCTCATCTTCATTTTTATAATGAAGTAATCATCGATGAGTGAGATGCAAGATACATGTTAATGCAAAATTAGAGAGATTAAAATTATTAAGAAAAACAATTTTCACAGTTGATATTCCTATTCTTCAGAAACTTTCTAAATGAATTTAAATAAGAACTTTCAAATCGTTTTCAAATATCAGATTTTAAACATGTTTCAGATTTAATGAAATTAATAAGAAACTAATTGATATACTTTTAAAAACTGCTACAAAAGTAGCTGGAAGAAAAAGGCAGCAATTAATTGACCAATAATTTTTTTACTGAGACTAGACAATTTATAAAAAGAAATATATATATATATATATATATATATATTGTAGCCAAGTGATTTTACATTTGTTCCAATTGCTTATCTTAGCTTAACCATTTTATGCAGTTACTTGATTTAAAAAAATAGTTAATTAATGAGTAAAGCATAAAATGAACAATAGTTCTGTTGTATACAACCCTTTTTAGTACAGTTTGTAAGTAAAATAGTCATGTTTTCCATAATTGTCATAAGCATAACAACTTATATTCCTTTTAATAATTTTATTTATTAATAAAACAATATGATTATAGCAAAATGTGTTCCAAAAATAATATTTTAATTGTGTAGTAAATTAGTTATAAGGCCGAAGAGAGCAGAGAATATAAAATTAGTGTTTTTTTTTTTTTTATATGTTATAGCATCGTCCGGGAGGCGTATTTGCAACAACTGACTGCAACCAACTGCTGCAAGGGGGCTGCGCTGATCTCTCGGCTAACAACGCTTGAAAAAAGTTAAGATATTAACTTATTATAAGTCAGCTTTAAAGTCTGTAAAGCAATTTTAATATTAAATATCTTAAAATATTTTTATTTTTCAATTATTATAAGTTATAAATAGTTATTTAAAAAGTAGTTAATAGATTAACTTAGATTTCATGATCATCATATCTTATGCTAGCACATAACTGTTATTAAACAGGCAAAACTCTCCAAACAGTAGTGCCACCATGTGCTAACCAGAGTAATCAATGTATGCCAGAAGGCTTGTGCATAAAATCCCCATCTCTACTGTATGGAGAGTTTTTTCAGATTAACTTAGAGTTAGAATGTCATTTCTTCTGTCATGTTTCAATGTGTGTGGGTGAATGTAGGGAAACTATGTTTCATAATTAACTAAATGGTTTTATTTTGAGTTATTTGAACTCATATTTAAAAAAGAAACAAAGAGGAAATATAAATGAATAAATAATTGTAATATTGTAAGGTAATATAATGAGTGGAGTATTTATTAATTCAAAAATTCTCCGGTAGTTCAATCAATAAATTATATGATTTTTTTTTTTTGTTATATGATTTTTTTTTTATAAGAAAACTTTGTTAATTTTTTTTTCAAGTTGAGTTCATTAGATCACGTGTCATTTTTCATCGACTGATTAGCTTTTTTTTTTGGTTCTTTTCGGTTTCTTCTAGCTTGAATCCTGACACAATATAATGTTTTAAATTTTTATAATTATTATTATTTTTTCCTAAAAGTACGTAATGTAAAAATAACGTAACCGTCAACAATGAACATTGGCTAAATTACAGGTAGTTCCCATTCTTTTGATAATTGAATTATAATTAATAATTCTTAATTATTATAACAATGCTTTGAAGGAATTTTATTACTATGACTAATTATTTCAATAAGATTAAATATGGAAGAAGTTTTAACACCAAGCAGTTGTCACATTTATTTATGACTTTTATAATCAAAAAATATGCAGGAAAAAGTTTTCCAGTTTTTGTTTTGCTTAGCTATCTTGTAAATAGGATGAATTTTAAAAGAAAAAAATTAAAAATGCATCAAATGAGAAGCTGTATATTTTAAGGTTTAAAATGCATTATAACAATTCATCTGTTCATCAACTAATATTATAGAATTTTCTTTGTTACATTAACTTGCCTGTTTAATAATTTAGTGTTATTGAAGGTTGGAACTGTTTAAAGAATAACTTTTAAAAATGTTTAAATAATTAACCTGCTTTAAAATAGTTCTTTGTATATGAAAGAAAACACATACTAAAAAAAGCATTTTAAATGTTTTGCTACGCTGAAACTCTTTAATTCGAATTTTTAAGAAAAAAAAAATTGGTTGGTATTCAAAGAAACGTAGAATATTAATTTATCAACCTATAATATTGAGTTATTAGAGATATTTCTAAAGACATTCTTATATCCTGAAATATTTTTTATTGACAAATGCTTTATAAATTATATTTATATTATGCAAATATATTAATTAATAACCTGGAAACATCTCATTATTTTCTATAAGTAAGTTTCTAAGTGCTTAAAATGTGTTCTTTTAAAAAAAAGTTAAAATGAGGCTACAGTATTAGTTAAATAAGTGTGAAGGATCCCAAAATTGTCTATCAGCTGAAAGAATT
Organism: Epiperipatus broadwayi; assembly: GCA_028023455.1. Classification (NCBI taxonomy): domain Eukaryota; kingdom Metazoa; phylum Onychophora; class Udeonychophora; order Euonychophora; family Peripatidae; genus Epiperipatus; species Epiperipatus broadwayi. The sequence goes on along the minus strand of JAQFVV010013611.1, from coordinate 72,578 downwards.
ATTGTACTACAACCTTGTCATTTCCTGTCATGACTCAGTATTATTTATTTTTATTTATCTTGTTGCTTATATTTAGATGTGCTTATATTTTAGAACTATATTATATAGGAACTGTTGTATATGTTCGTTTTGGAAATTCTTTTTCCATGTATGAAATAATAGTTTTGATTAGAAGCTTCGCAGAAAAAATTAATATTATATGCACTTAACAGATGGCTCAGTGTGAAGACAGCTCACTTATGAACTACGGTTTTTTATTGATAAAAATATATTTTATGCAATATTTTCTTTGAGATTTTGTTATATTTAATGTAATACTATTCATTATTACAAGTCTGCTTAGTATTTAATTGATGTAGTTTTAAATTAAATGGGTTTATCATAATGTGCAGATATTCTGCACATTTAACAGGTAATATTTATTATATATTTTGTATGTGCTCAATAAGCTAAATTATGTGCCATTTATTTTCAGTCAGTGGAGATTTTATCTCTCACTTAAATTAGTTTTAATGTATGGTAGTTTACTCAGTTATATGTTAAACAGTCCAAGTAATTAATGGTCAGAATTTTTTCATTTGTAATTTTGCATAAATGCAATAGTAATTATAACCACTAATATTGTTATGCATTGAGAATTATTATTCTCAAACCTTATTCACATTATTATTCATGTCCACTGTTATAATAATTTTGATATTTGATATTTAATACAAGGTGTGTATTGTAATTTTTGTGCCAAAAATTTCATATTCTAATAATTTTTTTATTAATAATTTTTCTTTATAGTCTTTTGACTTAAAAATTCCACTTGATGATTCAAACATTGCTCACTGTTAGTATAATTGAAAATTTGAATATGACTTGAGTTAGGTATAGTGATGTTTGTATCTTGTCATTGTTAGTTATAGTATTGTTTATATTCATTATTGTGCTTGATGGAGTGGATAAGTTCCCCATCTTTATTATATACTGTTCCATGAGATGGGAGTGCTTATTTTGAGTGATTATTATCATATATTTATAAGGTACCTAGGTCCCTAAAAAGGATCCTATATTTCTTGGTGTGTCTTTCCATGCTTTCCTGATGTGCTGAGACAAAAGTCCAGGCATCCCTTTTGCCTTAGAAGTAGGTATTTGGAAGCCACCATTGTTATGATGTATTTATTGATGTTTGCTAGTTTGTTCTGCATAGCCTGGGTTTGGCCTATCACTCATGATGTTTTAAAGCTAGTTTTCCACCATAGTAGGTGAGATTGTATTGTGTTTTCGATATGTGATGATGAGATAAGTTATTTTGAAAGATTTAGTTTATTCAAGTTGCATTCAGTTATTTTAGTGCTTAAAGGTGTAACAATGTCTGTATTGGGCTATTATGATACTGTAATCAGTCACAAACCAACCATCAACAGTTTATAATTTTAAATGCTTAACTTATAAGCATATGGCTGATAATGCAATCCACAATGCTATGTAATTGTTGTATTCACCTGGAATTTTCACTGATGGATGTGTAAGTCATTTACTTTTAACATTTCCATAATTTATGTTACGTGGACAGTAATCTTTAAATTTTTATGTATGCAAGGGACTTCTGATGAATGGTCATACATTTCATTTCATTCAATCATTTAGATATTTAGTAGTTTAAAAGTCTAAACAATAGATAGTGTTTATTTGTAGTTTGAGATTTATTCTAGATATACCAGCTACTGCTTAAATTTATTTGGCTGTTAATGTCAGGTATTAATGGATCAGTCCATTAATCATGGTTACCAATCTTGATAATTTTTATGTTAGAATAGATAAATTAAGAGAAATTATATATTATTGAGCTAATGATTAACCCCATGTAAAACATATAAATGTATAATGCCCAAAATTGTTTAAGGGATTGCTAATATTGGAGATGTAGAAGAATTAGCTAGTGTTAACTCTCCATTTAACTAAATTGTTATGTTGGGTGATTTATGTAAAATCTTTTTTAAGAATCCTTAGCATTTATTTGTAAGACCCAAAAGAATTTTAAATACCATTAGTCAAATGACTATATTTGTTAGCAGCACTATCTTGTCAATGTTTCCAAGTTTGTGTACATTTTGTTTTATTGTGTTATATTGTAAATAAACTTATTAAGTATTTATTTAAAATAAATTTAGTTCTGCTTATTTTTTTATATGTTATTGTGTTGGGTTCATAATGTCAATTATTTCGTTTAATTAATGTCATATAAAATACTTTTATCTACAGGAATAAGATAAAGCCATGCATATAATAGTGATTTCTGGATGAAATCACTGTAACGGGTAATTTCACATGTTCAGATACCAAAGTAATAATTTGTTTAAGAAGTATTTTTAAACTATGTTATTTTTTAAGATAGAAGATTGTCTTTTATAAGGTGAAATGGTTTGACATTCTAGAAGATGGTCCATGTTATTTTAGACTGCACACTATTGTAATTCTTTCAATGTCAAGGTCTAGTTTACATTTAGTTGCCTATGAGGTGGAATGACATAAAAAACACCCCTGTCTTTCTTCCATCTTGACTGATGACCTAGATAAAATGCTATAATTAATCTAAATTTTGAATATTTTAATTATGTAAATAAATATTTAAGTAATTATCCTTTTCTATAATTTTGTTAAATATTATCTTGTAATAGGACATAGTCTCTTCAAGTAAGTGTTTGTCTCTTGTAGTCAGCCAGGGTATCATTCAGTTATTCCTTTAACTATTTAATTATTTAGTAGTCAACTTTATATTAGTTTATTTCACAAGAGTTACATTAAGAATCCTGAGATCATTTACTGTTGTTGTTTTGTGCAGTGATTTACATAATTCTCTATACTACAACATTCAGTACTACTAGTGTAGAATGAGAATTTCTTATTTATTCCCACATCTTGCAGTATTTATTTCATTTAATTTATTACAAATCATGCTATCAGAAGCCATAACAAGGATAGTGTTTATTTCAGAATATGAGATAAGAAATTTTAATAGGAGATATATTTTTTTTACTCACAAACTTGTTAAACCCAGAGATCATGATTTAATGAAGGATTGAGTTTTATAAATATTTGAAAATTAAAAATTTTCCATAATAATTTATTTCAAATTATTATTATGCTATGTTTATTTGGCAGTAGTGTATGATTTTTTTCTCCATCTTGTAATAGACCTCTGTGTATTATCATCTTTGTAAATTTTATTGCGTCTAGCTGAAGAGTCTCTCTGATTTTTGATTGATTTATTATTATCATTTTCTTTCTCTTTTTCTTCTTTCTCTCTCTCCAATCTCTCTCTCTTCCCCTCCTCTTCTATGTCTCATTCCTCCCTCTCTCATCTCTCTTTGTACACTCTCTTCTTTTCTTTTCTCTTCTCTATTGTCATTTCACACTCTTTTTCATTTTACACTCCTCTCCCTCTCTTCTCTCACATTGGCTCCTTTTTTCTTTATTTCCTCTCTTCTTTCATATTTTTTACTCCTCCCTTCTCATTTCTTTTTCTTAGGCTATAATATATAAAAGATGCATTAAGAAGGATTGAATGTCTGATATTTTGAAAAATTGTTTTAAAGATTTTATAATGATATAAGAAAATTTGATCGTGAACTAATAAGGAAATCCATTGAAGTGAATAAAAGCCTCAAGAGTATAAAACAACAGGTAGAAAACATATCTGCAATAAGAAAAAGATGAAACTAAAAAGAGAGAAGACATCATGAAATGTGTAGACGAATTTTATCAAAATTATATAGTAATAAAGAACAAGTTTTGTCTTAGACTATAGCAAATAAGTATCTCCTAAAACTATTATATCTTCTAATTCCTCAAAATTTTAAATAAAAAAATGAGACATGCACTTAAATTTATGAAGAAGGGAAAAGCTCCAGGTAATGATGAAATTATAATCGATATCTTAAAAGAAACAGGTAAAGAAATGAAAAAAAAAATTGACAAAGCTATATATCAATTAATTAAATAATACAGAAATACCAGTTGTTTGAAAGAATGTTGTATTAATATTAATATTTTAAAAAGGTGATAAAAAGATGTTAGAAATTACAGACCTATCAGTCTTTTATCAATTTTATACAAAATTTTTACCAAGATAATTGCAAATTGTCTACAGAGAACTTTGGATTTCAACTAACCAAAAGAACAAGGAGGATATAAAATAGATTTTAGTACAGTGGATCATATATCCAAGTATTGAGAGAAATTATAGAAAGGAGCAATGAATATGAGTTGTCATTATATTTTGGAATTGTAGATTATGAAAAAGCATTTGATTCTATAAACATTTATTCAGTGATTAAAGCATTGGATTATCAAGGTACAGACCCAAAATATTGTCATAGTCTGAAGAATATTTATAAAAATGCAATAGCCACAATTAGATTACATAATGATACTAGGAAGGTTAATGTTGAGATGGGTGTAACACAGGATGACTCCATATCTTCAAAACTTTTTTCAGCAGTGGTGAAAGAAGTATTTTGTGAATTGGAAGTTAAAAAACTGGAGATTACTTAAGTCATTTATATTTTTCAGATGATATAGTTAATTGTGCAAATAATGTTTCAGAGTTTCTGGAAATATTGCAAGAATTATTAGATGTAAGTAAGAAAATAGGATAAAGATAAACATTAATAAGACTAAAGTAATAGTCAATGGATTTGCTCAAAATATATAAAAATTGATAATGATAAGCTAATAAAGTTTAACAACTACTAATTACCTTGGTCAAATTATTACAACAGATGGAAACAAATGGAAAAAAAATAATCATAGAATTATAGTTGGTTGTAGTGCTTTTAACGGAAATATCTTAATATTAAAAGGAAATATGCCTATGTGTTTGAAAAGAAAGGTTTTTAATAAATGTGTTTTATCAGTTTACGGATCTGAGACTTGAACAATTAACAAAAGAGCAATACAGAGATTTCAGACTACACAAATAAGTATGGAAAGATGCACATTAGGAGTGACAAGAAAAAATCAAAAATGTAATACATGGATGGGCAGTTGAAATCTTAAACTGTATTCCATGAGATTGTAAAGACCTAGAAAGGGACCACATGTGAGAAGATTGGGTGAAATAAGGAAGTGTTGGGGGGGGGTGATGTGGAGAAGACTGACTACGTAGCGTAAGGGATAGATTGAACTTGGAGATCTTCATTGTGTTGTGAATTGATAATCGTTGACTATGATGATGATAAATACAAATAAAATGTCCTTTAATTAAAAACTATTGTAATAACAATATAATCAGTGCACATTTCTCTTTTTAAATTCAAAATTGTAATCTAAGTAATTAACAAGTATTTTGATTTGTAAACATGTAATCCATCCCGGGAATATATTTATATTAATCATCACAATTAATCAGCTAAATCCCACTATTGTGCCAAGATACAGAAAAACATTGCTTTAATTTGTTTAATTAGTAGATAAATGATAAATAAATGGGTGGTCGAAGGGATGTAAGTATAGATAGATAGATAAAAACAAAGATAGTTAGATAAAAATATACATGTGTCGGGAAATGGGTAGATATGATAGGGAGATCACAAAATAAATAATGTTTTTCCAAATAAATGTATAAAACAAAAAAAAAAGATTGTAATTAGATGGATAAATAGTTATTTAGATATATTCAAAAATAAATAAATAAAGAAAGTATTTTGTTACCAATTAATTGTTTAATTAATACTTAAGATAATCATTTTTCAATTAAATAAATTTCGCAATTTATTTCGTAGAATAAAAGAAAAAAAGTGCTTTGAGTAAAAACTAAAACAAGTACTTATTTGTTTCTATTTTCAGTTAATAGATGTCGCACATAAAGGTTCCCAACGCATTTGATTAAGCAAATAATGTTTCAATATTGTTGAATTTCGATTTTACTGGACTTTTTACTTTAAAAATTAAATAAATATAGCCTATATTAGAATCTTATTCACAACGGAAATTAATGTTTATCATATAATGAGCTATTAAAATAGATTTGAAAATTTCATTGGCTTTGACATTTCACTAGGAATTAAAATTAATAATGATAAAAGATAGGTAATGTCAAAAAGTAAAACATAAAATGATGGGGGGGGGGGGGGGATCCACAATAATTACATTTATTTCTTGTTTTTTTTTTAAAAAATAAAAGATAAAAGAGAAAGATATCTGTAGGCAAATTCATGTTTTAGTAGTAAAGAGCAGATTTCAGTTGAATGAATTTAATAGATGTCTATTTATTCTTAAATAACTTTCTCAAAGTTACATACATTAAATTTACAGCATCACCTGTCAATTTGGTCAGCATCACGGAAGAGTTCTTAATGCATCGCAAAAATATATATTACAAGAATGCTAAGAAGAAAAAAAAGTCCCAAGTAGTGCTAAAGCGCTGGCTTATGATTGAGTTTAATAATTTGATAAATGCAACCAGTTATCAGTAAAATCATTACATTTAACATGATAGAAATTTACCGTCAAATTTTGCTTAAAATTGTACACGTTGCTAGAATAAATTAGCAAAAATGTGGTAATTATTAATTAGCAAATGACCATCAAAGAGGATGTGACGATTTGGTCATCATAAGCTGCTTTCTAATAACACAAATGATTTCATGCAGAAAAATGTACATTGCATAATCTCTGAGAGTGTGTTTTGATAAATTATTAAGCTTTTTTTCTAGTATCTTTTTTTAATATCTTTTGTGTGCTTATTAATCTTTTTTTTAACCTCAAAGTTAATACTTTTTAAATATATATATACATTATCCATTAATTAAAAGTTTTCTTTTTGTTTGTTTGTTTTTTACTGAGCATATCTTATTTCAAATGCATGATATGAAAATCATTCATTAGTGCAGAAATTTAGACAATTGTCTCTATTGTGAATGCATTTTCTATCACCTTCATTCATCATTTTAAATTACAGGTATCACATTCTATTGGTAGCTCAATATTTATTTTTTTATTATTTCCATTTTTATGTAAGGTAAAGATGTGTTTCTCTCTATTTGTTTTCATATGTCATAGCATCGGCCAGGAGGCGAACCTGCAACAACCATCTGCAACCAACTTAAGGCAGCTGTACTGACCTCTCAGCTAACAACACTTGACGTTTCTCTCTATTTTTAATGTATTTGCATAATCTCTGAGAGTGTGTTTTGATAAATTATTAAGCTTTTTTTCTAGTATCTTTTTTTAATATCTTTTGTATGCTTATTAATCTTTTTTTTAATTTCAAAGTTAATACTTTTTAAATATATATATATATACACATTATCCATTAATTAAAAGTTTTCTTTTTGTTTGTTTGTTTTTTACAGCGCATATCTTATTTCAAATGCATGATATGAAAATCATTCATTAGTGCAGAAATTTAAACAATTGTCTCTATTGTGAATGCATTTTCTATCACCTTCATTCATCATTTTAAATTAGAGATATCACATTCTATTGGTAGCTCAATATTTTTTATTATTATTTCCATTTTTATGTAAGGTAGAGATGTGTTTCTCTCTATTTGTTTTCATATATCGTAGCATCGGCCAGGAGGCGAACCTGCAACAATCATCTGCAACCAACTGCTTGCTTGTAAGGCGGCTGCACTGACCTCTCAGCTAACAACACTTGACGTTTCTCTCTATTTTTAATGTATTGTGAAGGAGTGAACACTTGGTGAATTGTAGAGATGTTTTTATGTTGTTTTATTTTTCTTATCAATGATGCTCCCATCTTAATGCTATCAGTATTTAATACCTCTGGACCATGTAATGAGTGAAGGTAGATTATGAATTCCAGGTATAGTGACAAAGCATGATTTGGGAATCTGATGGATAATATGATGAAGTTGAAATAGGAAATCTATGCTATACAAAGAATTTTGCAGTGTAATGATGACTGACAATTCCATAAGGTATTAAAAAGAAATAAAAAAAAGTCATATCATATATAATGGGGATGTAGTGGGAAAATATTAAGCTGTTATTGTGGGCATAAAAATTTAGAAGTTTAATACCAGTCACTTACATGAAATATGAAGGATGACAGTCACATGATGCATAGTCAGAGAGAATGATTTGAGTGAAGGCTGTTGTAAAATAATAAAATTGAGAAGACAGATTTATTAATAAAAACACCATTGATTAAAAGTATATATTTTTCAGGTTAAAACCATAATAAATTAAATATAAAACTAAGCTTGCCAATAAGAATTTCATTCTTTTATTTATTTATTCCATTTACATTAAATTGTAATGTAAGCACTCAACAATTGTAATTACAAACTTATATTCTCTTTCCAATTGTAAGCAATATAAAAACATTACAATGTGAACAAATATAGGATTGTAAATTACAATTATATAATAAAATACAGGATCTGACTTATTTCAATGTGTGCTTTATTTTTTTATTTAGCCTTTAATCATTACAGTACAGAAATTCCAGTTGGTCGATTGAGTTAAAACTCTAAACTTTTGATTGGTCAATTACAGAATCAGCAGTAAAATATATTCAACTTTTAATATTATATTCATTTTAGTTTCATTTGTAAAAAGTATATTAATAATTTGTCAGATTATGAAGTGAACGAATGTTTTTTCAAAAATAAATTTCTATTTATAATTATAAAAATATTTTATAGCGGAGAACCTAAAAAAAAACATTCATCACCAATTAAAAAATGTTGTGTACATCATTGATTTTCTTTCTCAATTTATAAATAATGTTTACTAAAATCTTCACTATTTTTCTAAAATAATTTTATTTTCAGCATATTTTATCAAAATACTTTATAATATGTAAAAAAAAAATACTAAAAAAATGCTCTAAAACATTCATTTTCATTTTCAAAATCAAAACAAAGAAGTTGGAGTAGTGAAAATTGTTGACAAGCACTCCCTTTTGTTCAATATAAGCAACAACCATTCAGCACCTTTCTCTGATTGTTAAAACTTTAAATTTAAATAATATTAATTTTCTACTTGTAAAATAATTCTAGAGAGGGCAGCATCTTACAGCAAGGGAGGCAATTCAAGGAGAAATGGAATGGTCAAGATTTCATATAAGAGATGCAAAAAGTAAAATGAAAATGTTTGGTAGATTGCAGTTTATGGATAATAAAAGAATATCAAAAATAGTATTTAATTGGGTTATGAGTAAAGGGCAGGTAACAAGATGGGTGAGAAAGGTAATGTGGTATGCAAAAGATTAGGATAAAAAATTTATATCAGTATATTTTTACAAAAGATGGGATGATTGTATTAAGAGAATTGTTGGGTGTTGTAATAGTAAGGAATGAGATAAAAGAATAGAATTATTAATAAAGAATAGGGAGTTAGAGAGATGGAGAAATAGTATGGAGAGTAAAAAGAGTTTATATATATATAGAAATAAACAGAATATTAAGTGTGAGTTAATATATAATAATAAGGAAAATAGTTTATTTTTTAAGGCTCGAACAGGATCTTTAGCTACAAGAGAATATACATGTAAATGGAAAATATGGGTGATTTATTTTGTAAATTATGTAAGGAAGGACTAGAAAATATTAGGCATTTGTTAATTGAATGTAAATGCTTGAAAACAGAAAGGGTACATATAATGAAGTTATGGAAGAATAAATATGAAAAAAGTGATTATACAGAAAGCGAATTATTGTTTTTTATGCTGGGTTTCGGAAAAGATAAGGGCTTTTTAGATACAAAGGTTATAGAGTTGACAAAGATTACGTTGTGGAAATGGGATGGAGCAGAATATGGGAAAATTTACAGTGGGGAATGGAAAATAAAGTGGCTAACATATTTATCTGGGCATAATTGCTGAGATATTGTTAACTTCGTATTATTTTATTCCTTTGATTAAAATTACTGTTGTTGTAAAATATTATAACATCCATCATTGGTAAAAGTTTACTTTAGCGACCACATGATGTTTGCCATTTAATTTTTAAAATTAGAACAAAATTATTCGAAAATCTTACATATATGCTACTACATTACAATTACACCTTTTAAAGCATAATTATGTCCTGTGCATACTAGAAAGTTGGAGAAAAAAGTGATAGTGCTGTATCTATTCCAGAAAGCAAATTCTTGTAGGTACGATGAAAACAAAGCTCTGCGCAAACAGATTTTTTTTTTTCAAAATATCTGGCACATTTCTCACTGCAAAAATTAGGCAAATCAATTACAATTTTTTTACTGATGCCAGTCTCATGTGCAACATATACTTGGGGCAAATTATGCACCCCAAAATACACTATTTATAACTGTTCCCAGAGACAGATGACTTTGGGAAAAAAAAGACCTCTTTCTGATTGAGCTGCAATGGTGACATATTCTGCATTGCTAATTACACCCATATAAGCCTGCAAAATACTTCACCAGCAAACAACGAACACTTCATTGTTGACATATGGTGTAATTCTTCAAAAGGTGTCTTCTTGCAAACCATGATGGCCAATTCCGGAGTTTGAAGGGCATTCCACATCTGATACATATTCCAGTCTTCTGCCAGAATAGCAGCAACATTTAAAATTTGATCATCTGGAACTAAACATGTAACAGATCTTCCTGCAATTTTTTGTAACTATAAAACTGTGCATGTGTGTGTGTAATTCAAACTTTTGAACCCAGAGAGTGTCTTTTTTTTTGTAATAAGTGCTATAAATGTAGATAGTTTAAATTCTCAAGTTTCAAATAATTTAAATTAATTATTTTAATTAATGAAGTGTAATTAATTCAACTTCTTTAAAAAGGTAAATGTTTTTTTTTATTATCTTTTAGATTTTAATGTAATTGTAATATAGATAGTAGCATATACATAAGATTTTCAAATAATAATTTAGTTTCAATTTTAAAAATTAGAGGGCAAACATGATATAGATGATGTGGATGCTAAAGTAAACCTTTACCCCATCATTCAATATTAATATTATATTTTTAATTTGAACAGTATCAGTTACTTCAACTCACAGCAATAATTATTTTCTTCAGCTTTTTCTTTCTATTATCCACTATATAAAAGTTTTATATTTCTTTTTGTTTAACTCATAAAAGTTAGCTATTCTGATCTTGGTTTGTTTTTTTTTTCTTTTAAAATTAAACTATCAATTAAGTTTTTTTTTTAAATAAGTAAATAACGCAGAAATAAACTGGAGATGTTTCGCTTACGTGAATGATTGTCCACTTTTTTAATTACTTGTATTGAATTACTTTTATCCTTCTCCATTAGTTTATAATAATAATATCTACAAGCAACTTTTTCTGTACTGGCATTTTGAAATTGTAAATCGATTTCCCCAAATTACGACTTGTGATCTTGAGGAAGAAATTGGTTTATATTATTCCATCATCTTGTTGAACTTCTAAACACTTTATTTTTATGCTATTAAGACTAATTAACTTATTACTGTTATATAAAATAAAATATTTTATAATTTAGATAAATTTTAACAATATTCCATACAGTCATTTAATTTACTTACTCGTTTTTTTATTTATTTATTTATTTGCTTTTATGCGATTTCTGAAAATTAGAACCCCTATCCCCATTTTTCAATGTAAGTTAAGTCTATTTTTGTGCAATTTCTTTTGTGCACATTTTCTGAGGAACCTATCTACCGCATAAAATGAAATCCAGGTGTATAGACTTTGTTTGGCTATGGCTTCAGGATGGATATACTTAAAAAACTATAGTTTGCTATGACTGTATATATTGAGGTTTGACATTTCTGATAATTAGTTGATGCAATTTATATAGTTTTACAATATCATTTCTAAAATATTTTCGAAATATATGTTTGCCTTAAATGAAGATATTTTTCAAAATGTATTAATAGATTTTAGTTATTTTAATTATATATTATTTATATGAAAAAATCAAATTTAATTCTTGCAATATGTGTTCAGACTAATCAGTTGTGAAATTATATGACTATATAGTTAATATATAACTACCAAGCTATAATGATGTTTTTCTAAAAAAAAAACTTTAGAAAAAGGTTTGACCAATTTATATTTATTATATGTTATTAAATTTAATTTTTATATGATCAATAGTAATTTTTGTGTCTGTATGCATGCTAATTCTTTCATTTCATTCTGAAATGAATTTTTAAAAAATTATATAATGTAAATAAATTACTTTTCGTAATTTTATATAGACAAGTTATCAATGCCTTCCTTATATCTCAGATTTAACTCTAAATGCTCATCATAGCACTTATAATTTCTGAGTTGATATATAACTAATGTGAATGCCTAATTAATCACTGGCAAATACTTTCTGTTAGTAGAGGTTTAATGAGTTTAGGAGGAGATTATTCTTTGGGAAGGTTTTATTTCATATAAAAATATAGTACTTTAAATAAAAGTCATCAATGCATATCTTTATTATTAGTTAAATTCAAATTTTCTTCTAAATGAGAAAACTTATTTTCAGTTTCTAAAATCTATTATGAGGAGGTTATCGTGAAATACGATCCTTAATTTTAATCATCATCACCATCTTTTACTTTCATTAAAATTGTATGAATGTTAGATTGCAGTTATATTGGAAGCATTTCCTCCAGGTTATCATTACAATCCTAATTATTGTATTATTTGCTTTAATTTATTTATTTTTTAAATTTTTATTAATTATTACTTATATTCTAGGAAAAGTTAAAAATTTACATCTGGTGATTTTCTTCTTTGATGAGATTAAAGCATTAATTTTGTAACATATTTTGTTATTATAAACCTATTGATTATTTTTTCATCTTATTGCGACTCAATAGAATTTTAAAAAAATCATGCGTTTGATTCTTATACACAGGGGAAATTTATAAAGACAAGTTTTAGTGCAATCAGATAACATTCCTGCGATTTCTCTTCCAAGTTACATGGTAATGCAAATTCAGATCCATAGATTGGCAAATACAATACAAGCATAATATCATCTTTCAAAAACATACCTTTCATTATATTCAAAAGAGGCATTTATTAATTCACTAACAATGAGGAAAATCACTTATCCCTATAATAAATACAAATTTTTTAATACAATAGTCTATTCATTATGTAGGAGACTGTCATGGGTAAAGAAAACAGTTGCAATTTAAACCCATATCAGTAAGATAGGATTGCATTCAATACATAATATTTAGAGTGCAAAAGGCAACCAATTTGATATCATCCCATGATTAAAATTTTCACAACATTAGAATAAAGCTCACTTTCACACCAATAGACAAACCACCTGCTTACTCAAATATTGGGCAACAATCCTAGGATCAATTATGACAATAACAAGTTTTAGAAAATTTGCACTAGACAAATGCCAATATTGGAACATCTTTATACCATTATATTCATGTATTTGACAAGATAATAGTTCACCAATGCTTAATTCGAATAACAGATCTTTTATGAAGGTTCAAACATTGATCACTTAAACATAAATATTGCAAATTTCTCCTTAAATTATACATGGGGCCAATGATAACTTTGATGATTTTCAAATATTAAAAAAAAACATAACACATATGACATAAGCATATTATGCCTCAGAGAAAAGGAGGATCAAAAGGTCTTTGTATTTGACTGCATTAGTCTAAAATTGATTAAAGCCTACATCAACTCAATTTACAAAAAAAAAAAAACAATACCATTTACACAATCATAGATAGTTATTCAAAGTGAAGTTATTCAGAAATCACAATACTGCTTTTATACTAAAAGCTTTGTGGATTACAAAGTATGTTTCCAAATATACACAATCCTAGAAGACATCCCAACACATTTAGTAACAAACTTGATCAAATAAGAATAAGGGACACATAATTACTCTACTAGATATGTTTATAGATACTTGGTCTCTCATACTACAGTATTTCAATTCATAATTAGATGTACTTTACATTTTGTGTGTGTTTAGTTGTGATTGTAAAACCAATGTAATTAAATGGCATTTATCAGTGTAATTAACATTCATTTGCAGTTAACTAAGTGTATGTGTTATTTGTAACTTTCTTGAATAAAATCTTTTTTAAACATATATATATATACATATTTAATATTGAATAAAATCTTTTTTAAACATATATATATATACATAATTTAATATTTGTGTAAATAAAAATGTAAATGCATTGGTATTTTATTTTGACAGAAAATTGATTTAAGATTGTTTTAAAATTGGAAACAATAAGATGCATTGCTAATTTTAAATAAGGACAAACCTCGGACTCTAAGCTGTTCTTTTATAATGCCATAAAACTCTAACATAAGCTGGATTCTCAATTTGCCTTGCTAGTTGCCACCATCATAAAGAAAAAATGCCTGAAAGATGAACTATTATTAAAAGTGTGTACTCTTCAGAAAACTATGTGAACTCTACTTTACCATAAAGTAAACATTCTTGTATTCTAGCCAGGGTAAATAAATTGTTTTTAATTAAATCTCTGCTCAATCTAACGATAAGTATGATATAAAGTTGTATTAATTATTTTAATTTTTCATTATTTGTATTTCCTTCTACTAGTATTTATAGTGTGTCTTGGAATCTTAATTTTAAGATTCCAAGTTGGTTTGCAATTTTCGTTTATCAGAGGGTGCATTATGAGTTTATATTTTATATTCCTAATATGGATTCTGTTTATTTCACTAACCTTTTATAAATGTTTTGGCAGTTTTCATAATTTTTATATACTTACCTGCCCTTAGTTCTTATCGTAAAATAATTAATTTTAAATATGTTTAATTTGCACTTTATGCAAACCACAAATCTTTTTGCTGATTATTTATCATCTTTATTGTTCTGGTTTTCTGAAAGTAGAGATTTCTTTCTAGATTATGGAAGGTCATAATCAAATATTTTTTGCTGTCTTGTGTGTAAAATCAACCACATTTGCTTTAAAAGTAGTATTACATGCAGCAGTCCTGCAGCGTTATAATGCCAGTAGTTAGAATGCTACTGATCGATCATCTGTGCTGGTTTCATTGATTTCCTACAAGACCATAATTGTTTTCATACCTCAGAATAAGAAAATTAGAGTTGCTGTTTTTTTTTTTTGTTGTAATTTTATAAATTGCCAGCAGGAAGATATGATCCTATCCATTTCTTTTAATTTTAGGTGAGAGATATTTGCTGTCAAAGCATGTTTTCATGTTTGCCATACTCATGTGCACTCTCTGATAAATAGACATATTCAAATCTAAGTCACTTTTGTATTCGTGACTGGATTTCTTTGTTTTATAAATATTTAAATATTGAATAAAATTTTCAAGATGTTTAAATTTATTTGGCTGACATTTATCTTGGTACTTTTATTTTTCAATTGTCTAATCAATACTTAAGATCTCTTGTTTTTCCCTGAGTTTAGTTTGGCGAATTCGGGTTCGCATATCCTGTCCATCCTTAAAATAAATGTCTAGTTCTGATTTTCAGACTAGTGGCGCCCTTGTGGTCAGTATATGTGAATCCTAAATCTTTCATCCGTTACAATATATATATATATATATATATATATATATATATTATACTGTTATAAATGAGATGAATATTATGGATTGCCCCCAAGATAGAGACTCTATTTACCTAAATCCAATTCAATAATACAAAAAAATAATATACAAGAAATGAAACAAATTTTATAAGCATGTGGTCCAAATCCCTAAATTATACCAATATTGTTTCATAATCAATCAGTTAGAAATTCTAGCTCTTCTTAAAGTAATGTAAACCTAAAATAACAATTTAAATACCAACTGATTTATATACATGAGATATTAAAGCTTAAATTATATATTAGTTAAAATTTATTGATCTGTATATGTACTATTTATAATTAATATTCTCAATTTATTGTGTAAATAATATTTAGGATTGATAATTCAATATAATAACAACAATAACTTATTTACAATAAGTAAATGATAGACAAATATCAGATTAATAATATATAAAGAATAGTGGTTTCAAACTCTGTTATGAGACCATACCACCCGCTTGATGGCATTTTTTATGTGCAAAAACACATAAACATGCCATTTATGTGGGAAAACATACAGCCTTACAGTTTTGTTCATATTAGCCATTGCAGACCTAGAGTGTCATTGCACACCAATATTACAACCCACTGATGTGCTTCATGAAACTTTGCAAATGTGCACATTTCACATATCACTGCCATATCATGTGAGGATATATAGAAATCAACTAGACATAACTCTTGAAATGTATATTATGAGTAATGATCTTACACCCTACCTGACATACTATTACATAGCAATAATTTTAAGCTGGCTTCCATACAACAACTTGCAAGGTTTTTAACAATTGTAAATGGGTAGGAATAAGCACCATTGCACAGAACTCATGTAAAAACTCACATTTGCATGAGAAAACATACAAGACAAATAAAATGGCTGAGGTTGCAGCTCATTTTGGAAATCATAAGGGTGTTTTGCTTAGACTACTGCATCTTTTGGATGATCCTTTGGATCGGCAAAAGCATCATTCCCCCCACCCATGCACATTCCAAAACTCATGCTGCCATATTTCCACTCCCTGACTCTTCCATATTTCCCAATTTGTTTCAAATCAATGTGCTTTGTACAGTCAGCTAAATCATCATTCTCCCTCCCTGCACATTGATGTGCTTGCTGATGCTGTCTTTTATAAGTTGTTGTTCAAAAGAACTTGGTTGTTTTCAATCAAAAATAAGTACAGCAATTAATTGATACATGTATTTTTTTGCTAATCTCAAAATAATATCTGAAATCAGACAATAAAGACAAACAAGTCTAGCACAGTAATGTTATTGAAATAAAAGTATGTTTTAAAAGCCAAAAACAAAAAGCAACTTGTTTATTTCCAATAAAAAATAAGTAAATTAATTAATTTAGACTTTTTTTAAATATAATTATAATACCAGAAATTGGACAGTAAAGAAAGGCTGGTCAGGTAATGTTATATTTATGTGTTTTAAACTATATATAACACCATCAAAAAGACTGCTAAGGTATAAAATATAATACCAAACTGTATAAGTGTTTGGAACTCTGATGATGTTAGGATAACAAATTTATTTTTCACAAACCGGATATATATAATTTAATTCTCATTAAAATAAGATAGCCATTGGATGGATGGTTGAAGAGTTGGAGTGTGGAGTAGATTGAAGCCTGTCCATTAAAGTATGAGGATTGGCTGTTTTAATATATATCTGAGCACTTATAGCATATATGTGTAGAGATGGTAATATGGACCAACTGATGATTGCTGGTTTAGCATGAAATATGTATATTGGTGATTATTTATCTTTTCAACATATATGTGTTCAAGAATATCAGTATTATGAAATAATGTGGAGAGTGGTGGATCGTGTGAAAGTATGTGCTCATAGACCCTATATATTACATATATAAACTCAGGTATATAATAAGCCTGTGTGTTTCAGTTATTAAAATGAGATAAAATAATATGAATTCTGTAACTGTTTAAGTCCTGTTAGTGTTATAATAGAAAAAAGTCTAAACAAGTTATTTGGAAAACATTTTATTGATAATTACTTATAATTTGGATGAATTAGTATTATTTTGCTCTAGTCATGTTCATGCTTATTTATTTATCACATGAAACAAATATAAATATTGATTAACATTACAAATAAATATAATAAAATTTTAACATAAACTTTAGCAATTTTCAGTGGATGATAATATTCTATAATCAAATTCTAGTTATATCTCAACTTTCACAATCCATGAGAATTATCTAATACCCATAAGACAATTATGGTATGATAGTATTAGAGAAAAAAACTTATTCCCATTGAGATATAATATGACTTCATATTCAGAATATTTTGCAATAATATATCCAGGTAATTAGGATGAAACACACATTAGTTTCAGTTGAGGTTCAATTTTCAAATTCATTTGGTTTTGCTTTCATAATTCCATTAAGGGAGTAACTGTTATTCTATCTATTGCAAGATGCTGTTATTCTTGGATATAAGACCATGCATGCAAGCACAATATCAATTTAAAAAAGGCTTGCTAATACCTATAAATTAAATATTCCAACAGATGGTGTCAATACATAAAAACAAGAATGAATGATAAAATTAAGTGATTGACCATCCTCCATAAATAATTATCCTGCCATTACGTATTAACAATATTTCTCAGTTTCCTTAATATTGTTATTGATTAACAATATTTCTCAGTTTCCTTAATATTGTTATTGATTTTACTTCTGAATACTTGTATTATTTTATGTATATATATACTGAGTCAATATATATTATATATATATATATATATATACTGAGTCAAAGTTAAATTGAATATTTTAACATCTCCATTGAAATTAAGAATAGATTTTCTTGAACGCGATGTTAATGACATTTCGATTAATATTAAGCCATTAATTTATATCTTATTTGTCTGGAAAGCAGATGTCAAACCTTTGTCTAGCCAGTCACAATGTGTATTTCTTTATTATAGATTTTTCTAGATATGGACATCGTTTGTGTGCGTGTGTGTGTGTGTAAAAAAGGAAAATCTTTATTAAAAGTGAAATTTTCTCCAAAACAAGCAAACATATATAGAGAGAACAAACACTCTTCAAAAGAATGAAAAGTAATGGGTTTTTATTTGATGACAAGGAGTTCATATAACTTTTTCAAACAATGTAATATTTATCGCTATTGGTATTTGATGTGCTTGCAATGATGTCTTGAAAATTTATTGACCTATTATTATCAACAATAGATTTTGAAAATATCAATTATACATTTCAAAACATTAAGTATATGCATTCACACAAACATATTCAAGCACACAAAATGTAATTCATTTCTTTATTGGTATACATATTAAAATGTGTATATAAATGCATGATTTTATCTCATATTCCTTTTAAAATTTAAATAGTTTTTTACTTTTAAGAAAATTAATATTACATGACCTTAAAGATAAAGGAAATAAATCATGGATTCTGTGCATTCTCAAATGTTGATGGTAAATCTTTTAAATAAATATTCACAGACAATGTGCACGTTTGTGAGGTCACAGAGATTTTCATTGACGATCGCAATGGCTAACAATTCTAATGTAAAATAATGAGTTAGAAGTACATGTAAAAAAATATTTTATAACTATGCACATATATATATATTTAGTTGCGGCCTATCAGATGGTGCAATATATATATATATATATATATATATTAATGGAAAAAATTATTCATAATTATTCAAGTTGGATCTTTATGCTTAACAAATGGCCTGAATGAATTTTAAAATGTTTTAGTCTCACGTCATATGTACAATGAAAATGTCTCTGAGATTTAGTTTTTTCTGGTGAAACATTTCATTTGCTTCTCTATAGCGTTCTGATCTTTTATCATCTTCAGTAATTAGTTAATTCCAGTCAGGATAATTAAAAAGTCTTTGTGTAATATCAGTTTTTCTTTTATTTTTGAAATGTATTTTGCAATTAATGCCATTTTTCATCTCACTAATAGGATTATCTTATTAGTTGCTAGTTTTTAATCTAGTTTATTGGATTAACGGAATTTTAATTCATTATTTCAGAGTTAATAGTTAAATAATTTCGACTGTTTTATTTATTACTTTCTTACAAGTTTAATTCCATTTGCTCAATGATTTACATATACACACACTTATTTTTTATATACTTAAAAATAACAATTAAGCTGTGTTATATCTTATTTAAACAATACATTATAACCATTCCTTATAAAACAAGAATTGTTCTGAGTATACATATCTATGTACGTCCATGCACATCCGTAATAAAGAATAGAAAAAGAAATACTTTTAAATTAACGACGACATCATTTGGAATTCCCCATGTCAAAAAATGAAGTGAAATCAATAATTGCATTTTTGTAATTTAGTTCTTAGATTTTACACACGCACACACATATATATATATACTCTTTTTCTATTATTCATATATGTGTATATAGTATAAATTATAAATTTACTAAATAAACAAATAATTTACAAATCAAATCGTAGCAGTAAGACTACGTTTTGCATATTTTCATAAATAATTAAATTTTTAAAAGTAAAATTTAGATATATAAACTTTTAAAAATTTGAAATTACAATCTTTCCTACAAAAACATCTTCAATATTTATGTTTTTGTTTTTTTTTAATTTTGTTTTTAATGTTGTGTGGATATATTTAGCAACGTCAATATGACAATTTGTGAGAAGATATTTAACATAAAACTGTGTCCCTAATATAATGTTGAAATTACTCTTAAAAATCAATTATTTACTTTCTTATTTTCACCAATATAAATAATTTAGACGTAAAAAACAATAATTTTAAATTCGTAACAAAGGTATAAACATAAAATAAATTTATGAGAAAAAGATAAACACTTTATAATCTCCGAACATTAGCATTATATCTTAACAAACGGCAAAACTATTTAATAGACAGATGAAAAATATTTAATTCAAACTTTAATATATATACATAGAGAAGATGTATAAAAAGAGTACAATATATACATATATCATAGTCATTTCTATACTTGATAAAAGTCATCAAATTTATGTAATTTCTCTGATTTCTAATTTTTTCCCTTCTCAATAACACATCAGAAAACCTTCTTGTATTTCCATACATGTCATATGTGATCTATTACTCGATCCAGTCCATCTCTACTTAATTATTTTAATGATGTCAGTCACAACATTTTGTTCACTCAACTATACATTTCATTTTTTAGTTCTTGTCGCTTTTCTGTTAAGTATCCAAGTTTTATATCCATATTTAAGAACTAATAGAACACATTCATTAAAATATGTTATCTTTCAAAACAGAAATTTAAAAAAATTAAATTATTTCTTCCAAGAGTACTCCATCTAAGTTTAATTCTATGATTAATTTTATCCAATATATTTATTGTATTATTTTCATAAACATACTTGTAGTCATTAAATCTATGATTAATTTAATCCAACATATTTCAATGCATTGTAGGTGATTAATCAAGTTTTAGTCCTTATTTTTTTCTAATTCATTGCTTTCTAATTGTTAGATTCTTCGACTGAGAAAATCTATTGAAGTTTATTTTAGTGTTTCAGCATTTACCTTTAGTTCTTCTTATATGCTTTTGTCTGATAACACTGTCAGAATTCCCTGAAGCTCAGAAATATTATTTACTAAAACAATCACATCATCTATAAAATCTCGATTATATAGATAATCTTTTTTATTTATGTTCCCTTAGCTTTCTACTTTAATTCATTAAATAATCCTTGTAAAACTGCTTTAAAACGTTTTGGAGATATAGAATCACTCTAACATACATTCTTCTTATTATTAATCTTCTTATCATACTATGTAATTTTATTAATGTGATTGCATTTTTATAAATATTTTTCAGAATATGATAATATGCTGAGTTTATATTTTAGGGTACATTGTTTTAATTACTATAAAAATGATATAGAATTAAATAATTTTTATAATTTACACATCAAAGTCTAATGGCAACTCATATTTATTGGAACATGCAGTAATTTTGCTCAAAACTTGGAGTTCATCCATGATGTTAAAACTATTTTTAAACCTAGTGTTTTCTTTTGGTTGGTTAGAATCCAAAGTTATCTGTAGATGAATTGTAACATGTTTGCAATTTCTGATATCTCCTTTATCACCTTTCTTAAATATCAATGTTTCTATTACATTCTTCCAATCATATGATATATCTTTATCATTTAAACATTTAGTGTGGCAATGTATATCAATTATATAAGATGTATTGAATAGCTGTATGGAGCTTGATGTGTGAGTTCAAATTCCCTGTATTTATAAATATATAATACAAAAGTGTTCATTAATCATTAGCTCTTGGAATAATATAGAAATATTAATATAATTGTAATTAACTACTACATACACTCATTCAATCTGCAGAAGTATCTTTAGTTAATTTCTTTACCCTGCTCAACTGCAGTTAAATTCAAAAGCATAGCAAAAACGAATATCAAACTATGAATCCTTAATTTTAATGTTTTAATTTGTCTGTTAATTATATTCATTTATTTCTATTAAAATTGCCTCCTAATTTTCTTTTATTATGTTTTTTTTTCTTTTCATGAAGATTCTTAATCCTTTCAAGATCCAACTTAAATTTATATTTACATATCCTTTCATGATCCAAGAAAATGGAAGCAGTCATTAATTCATTATTATTTTTACTTTCCACATGCTTGTATAACAATTGATGCTCCGTTAATCTTTTCTCAATACTGTATCTCAATTTACCTATATGTAATTGTGAATCAAGTTGCATTATTGAGAAAAGATTAAAGGAGCATGAATTGTTATACACACATATGAAAAGTAAAAATTATAATGATTTAATGATGACTTCAGTTTTCTTGGATCATGAAAGAACATTTAAATATAAATTAAGTTTGATATCGAAAATGTTAAGATTTTTTATGAAGAGAGAAACCTTAATAAAAGAAAAATTAAAGAGGCAATTTTAATAAATAGAAATAAAATGAATATAATTAATAGACAAGCTGCTAACATTAAAATTCAGGATTTATGGAATTTGAATTGATGATGTTTGCTTCTTTTATGTTTTTTGAATTTGCCAGTAGTTGAAGAGGTTAAGGAATTAACTAAAAGTACTCCTATAGATTGAAAGACTGTATATAATAGTTAATTACCATTATATTTATTTTTATTATTACAATATATATATATATATTCTGCCCTCCTCCTCCTTCCACGTCCTCTCCATAAAAATTTATATAGTGTTTAAAATATATTCCGGGTTCTAGCTCAGTTTAACAAATGAATAAATGAAATATTAATTAAAAATGATTACTAGCTCTAACTTTTAAAATATAAATACAGTTATATTTTTAAAAATAAATTAACAAATATTTATCATTTTCATGAGACATGGAGTGACGACACGGGGAACGAGACAGACTACATTGAGATATTATCCACATGATACTATCTCAATGGCATAAGAACACTATTCCCCCTTTTACTATACTAAATAACTAACTTATAGTATTCTTACGACTTTCTAAGCTCTTTTCATTACGATTAAAATAATAATCATGTATTAATATTCTTTGTAATAATAATCTAGCTCAATTAAATAAGATT
This sequence comes from Epiperipatus broadwayi, assembly GCA_028023455.1. Lineage (NCBI taxonomy): Eukaryota > Metazoa > Onychophora > Udeonychophora > Euonychophora > Peripatidae > Epiperipatus > Epiperipatus broadwayi. The sequence continues at coordinate 49,386 of JAQFVV010013611.1, read as the reverse complement.
AAGTAAATAAATAGAATAAATAAAATAAAATAAAATCTCAGGTTCATAAATTGTATTCTAACTGATTTAAAATTACGGTAGTAAACTATGAAAAGGGAATTTTATGTCATAATTCACTACGCAGCAACTAACAATAATAAATAATAATAATAATAATAATAATAATAATAGTATAATATAATCTTATTACTTCCTAAATGAAATAAATAATTACGTACGTGGCAGTATTTTAATAATCCGACAACAAAATACGTGTGGTAACATTAGCATATAATTTATTTTAATATTGTGGCAACCAACTTATGACCAATAAATGATATAATTATGATCTTTTAATTTTATCATCCAAATAAATTTTCAAAATTATTATAACACTTTTATGTTTACCTATTTTGTGCAAAACTATATGTCTGTTTCAATTATAAATGTGTATTGTGATATCATGCATCCATGTGGAGAAATAATAACGAAGACACAAAGCTTTATAATAAATTTACAACAAAGTTTATTAATAACGTAAACAAATAACACTATTTTACATTATGTACATTGGATATCCTTACTCTCCTATCACAAAATTATTTTACTAGTTTATACAATAAAACCAAACTTCTACTTATTTTTCTAGTTAATTCTTATCTTTTAAATACTTAAGCGATTACAGTATTATTATTATTGGATTTCTTATTTAGTTTAGCTTGTTACAAAATGTATTTATTTATAATTATCACTACTACTTTGTATCCCTACTATTTTTTAAAAATTATATTTTTATAAAATTACATTCGTAGTAAACATTCTACAAAATCATAAAACTCTAATTTTATATTAGTTATATGGACTCCTACAGATTCAAAAAACATTCTTCTACATTTGATATTACGTTTTCTTGTTCACTATACAATGCTTATTAATCTAATATACTCATTCAAGCCTTGCTTCGGATGGTAATTACAATTATTAACACACCATGCACAAATATATGTGTCTATTACACATTATTGAATTATTTTCTTAACAAACATGCAATATTCATTTTCTAAATATTATTATAAAATATTCAAATTTTATTATCACTTAAAAAAAAAAACTTTGTTTTAGATTTCTCTTTAAAAAATCTGATATTCGTTTTCCAAATTGGTTTTAAACTGTATTATATGATTCTTTCTCTCTTTATGATTTTTGTACTTTCACTTTTAAAATTACATAATTCTAACACATTCCAGTAAATAAAATATTCTTACTTAAACGATAACATACCCTCAGTTCTATTTTATTCATTATTTCTGTAAAAAATATCTTTCTGACGATGCAGATTCACGAAAACAAGGATAGCGAAAATAGATGCACAGGATCAAAATAACTAGAATATTATCCGTCATAAACCTTGACAATAATGGCACAGTGAATTCAAAGACACTATAGAGGAGTGACCTTTGTCTGTCTACCTACCTCTATTATAGGAGTGATGCTAAAGCTATTTCTTCAGCTTTATATAACATCAAAGAGTTTAAAAGATACGTAAAGACACTGTCCAAAATATATGTGTTCAGTGATAGGACTTAGTTAGCTATACTGAAATCACACAAACTACTATGATCCAAATACTTTATTTTTCTTCTTTCTTAGCAAAACATCATCTCAGTTTCCTCTACACTAGTACTACCAAGTCACTATCTGATCTTATTTCTCTAGATTTTTCTATATAGTACATCGACAAATTCTTATCTGCCTTTCTAACAATAATAAAATTCATTTTATTTCAAAACTATACAGCTGTTCTCTAAGAAAATCTTTTACTACTTTTCTTGTATATTTATCATATACAAACTATTTTAAAATATCTAAATACTTTGTTACATGAAAGTTCAAAAGAATCACACAATTGTTTTGACAACTTATACTATTAATTATACTTGAAATAACTTATTGCATGCATATTTAAAATTTACTTATCTCAGAATATGTTTTAATGTTGTATAAAATGTGTACTTATAATTTTAAAACTTTCACACATCATTCTTAATCAATCGATGATCTAAAAAAATACATTATGCATTATGAATAAATACCAAAATTACCAAAACGATCTTGATCTTCTCGATCGTGTTCTGTAGGCTTCACCATTCCATTAATTCTTGTAGATATAAAAATTCCATACATACTTTTTATTTTTAAAACAATATTTCTATCATTCTATTAAGCTATTATATTTAAATCTCATTATTATTAAATTTATGTTTATATGTTTTCCCTAATCTAATATAGCATTTTATCCCTAAAAATAAATTAATAAAATATTTAAATTATATTTACGATACTTCTTCACCAGACTTTCTTGAACCGTTCATATTTAAGCTAAAAAAAAATATATTTTATTTCTTCTTCAGTCACTTAATGTTCTATTTTAAAGTAAAACAATGATTACTCTGTTTAACAAATATTCATAGACGACAATCCTTGGTTTACACAATATTGTATATAATTATTAATTCATGGCATTCTCTTTTACTATTGTCTGCTAATATTTTCCCGCGCGACTTTTCCCCGATGCATCTTGTACGGACTTTTATTTAAATCTTCAATAAAATTTTCTGATTTCCATGGATCCATTTTCATTAAGTCATTTAATTTTATATTTCTTTTAAGCTCCAGCATTTCTTCCGTTGAATACTTTGTAATATTTTTCTCTGATTAGATAAAGTTTGAGGCTCCTTTCCATAAATTACATAATATCACTTTCATATTCTTCTTTACTTTTCTTTATTTTAAAATTCTTGTACTGTATTTTAACAATGTTTTCCTTTAAAAGATAAACACTCTTTCTTCATCATGATTTTCTTTACAATAAAACGCATATTAAATTTTTTCCATAGAGAAGAATAAAATAACTTTAAAGTAGCCTTATAAATTTTGCGTCATAATATTTTCCTGACGGCATGTAACTTCTCTTTTAAATTTTCATATAACGTCCCATTTATATTTCTTTGAGTTATAACAATCAGTTTCTGGTTGAGCATAAATAAAGTTGTTTTAAGACATTTTCCAAATATTTGTCCTTTAACAATATTTTTAGGTATTTTTCCTTGTACTTCCATGTTACTGTAGGTTTTTGGTTAAATTCGAATAAATTTCCCTGGTAAGATAACTTTTAAAATTAGCAATTCATATCGATACAGTCAAAATATATTATAAGTTACAGAAGAACTTTTTTAAAACAAATACAAAATTTTAAATTTATATCACTTTTCCAGCTACGGTGTTATCAGCTACACAAATGTGTTACTTTCTCTTTCACTTACACATTCCTTCTTCTCGCTCTGTATAATTCCTATATTTTTGTCTGCTAATTTACCTCCGTTGATTGGTTAATAACTTTATTTTAGCGTGAACAAATTTATCCATTTTAGTTTTATAACAGAATAAACGTTTAAAATAAAGAATTGATGACGTAATGTCTCAAATATTATTTAGACTAGTACTTTTTAAATTCAATTATACTTTTATAAAAATTATTTAAGTTTTTTTTTTTTTTTTAAACAATTATTAAAATAATATTTAATATTTTAGCTTTCATTTTAATGATTGATGGCAATTATATCTAGTTTCAAATTCACAAACTTTTATTATTATTTTAACAAGCGTGTGTGTGAAGGTATATAATATACAGTCACGTGTTTACTAACTTTATCAAATGATTTTTTATTTACGTCTCGGTCTAAATTACCAAAACTAATATATTTTTATGAAAAATTTGGAAAATAATTTTAAAAAATGTAGAACTAAACATAATTCTCACCATCCCAAAGTTTATTTTAAAATAGACTTTATTAAATTTGACTATTAAATATAATTATAACACTACCTCTAGCATTTATTTAATTTATTAGTTTTAAAATATTATATTCAAATCATTAATATGCTTTTAACTATCTATAGCTGTATTATTTTATATGGCCAGCTTTTACAACCATAAGCAAGGATATAATTAAAGCTTTATTTAACTGTTTTCTCTTAAAATAATCTATTACACTTTTATATACCAGGTATTTTCAGCTTTAAATTGTACTATAAAATTTAATTATCCTACTATTATTTATATATCATACAAATATAACTTAAAATTTAAAATTTTTTAATAATTGACCTTTCTACCTTATTATGACCTACAGATAAGGGCACAATATATATATATATATATATATATATGTGTGTGTGTGTGTGTGTTTGTGTGTATCAACATTTTCAACCATTATTGATTAACTGCAGATCAGAGATTCCTTCAAATTTAATCCAGTTTCTCTGATCTTTAGCCTCTCTTTTCCACATCATACCAGAACAGTTCCTTATTTCATCCATTTGTCTCACATGAACCTTCTTTCAAGATCTTTTAAATCCCTAGAGTAACATTTTTAGACTTCAACTATCCATATGCTATCATATTTTTTAAGTAATATATCCATTGCAATTCCATTTTAGTATTTGTAATCTTTCAATGAAGTCAATAACTTGAACACGCTTATTGTTTATGATTCTAGATGTGAATACAGTCTTAGCTTATTAATTATATTTTTGGAATCAACAAATCACTTTAAAATGGAATGAATTCTATTCTATGGTCGTTTTTTATAATCCTGGGAGCAAAATCCATATAGTTTTATTATTAATAATCATTTTGCTTGGCATTCTCTTTAGAAATTACAATTCAGAATTATTTATATTTATATTACTTTATAAATTCTTATGGAAGATTATTAAATATATTATTTTTTATACTTACTTAATCCTTATTTAATACTATTGTCTCATTGACTTCTAATTTTTTTCATATTAAACTATTTCAGCTTCAAGCCGCCATATTGAACTTTTTAAAATACTGGCCTGACACACAATTTTAACAATAACTTCAGTTTTAATTAAGTTAGAGCAAAAACAATTACATTGCTAGAAACTAGAAAAACTAAGAAAAACAATGAGAGTAAAATAAATAGTAATAGCTATATAAAAAAATAAGGAAAAAAGAAATTTTCACATCCAAAATAATTATTATTTTATTGTTTGTTCATAATTTGGAAATTAGCATTAACTAAAATGCAAATTACATCTTTAGTGATAATTTCTTTGTATTCCTCACAAAAAAATCTTTCTAAAGATAGATATTAAGTCTTATCTGAGATAATCCATAGCTTTACAATGTCCGAAAATGTTCCTATAAGAGTTCTTCATTTTTATCTTCTATCCCAACTGTTGCAAATTGTCAAGGCACCTGGAAGAAAAGTGTTCTCCCTAATAAAAGATAAAAAAAATAAAATTAAAATTCTAACAGAATATAAAAATAATGAAGGAAGTGGAAATATTATTACTTACCATTATAAATACAATAAAAAAATAAAATGTCATCATCATCATCTCGGTACAGGTATATGTATATTATAAAAGTGGTATACATGTATGCATCATGAAAGTTCTGCTAATGGTTATGGGAAAACTCTAAAGCCTGATAAAGATGCACTATTTTGATTTTAGACTTTGGATAAACCAACTTTGTTTATAACATCATCATCATCATACTGAATAATCATTGTCAATACAGAAAACAATTTACAAATTTAGAATATTAAAAAATTTCTCATTTCAAGAGGCAGACAATGATTACTAAAAAGGTTCTATGGCAGATATTTATTCATATTACTCAATATTATTATTATTAATAAAACATAATTCATGCCAGATCTTGTTTACCAATTGGCAAAAGTAATCAGTAATGAAGCTGTTACAAAATTCTAATAAGGAAGGCAATCAGGCAGTCATATGCCTATAAAATATAAAATGAAGTTAGTAAAAAACCAAGTTAGTAAAACAAAAATTAGTAAAAACAGAATATAAAAAAATTATTGCATTATATACAATAAATTTGCTAGAGAGAAATAAATCGTAAATAATCTTGTATCAGAGTATCAACCATTCATCCATTGTGCTGGCAGCTAAAACAAACCAACAAAAAAAAACAATAATAAAAACATTACCTTTCATATGTGCTACCTATCATAGAGTAAAAAAATCAGTTGATCAGGTTGAATTCACCTAAAATATAAAATCAAAAGAATATAAATTAATATTTCTGGAAAACAATAAACAAAAAAGTAAAATGCAAATGTAACTTACCCGTTAGAACTATTCAAAAGTTATATCCCTCATCTGAGCATAAGTAAAGTCATCTGCATTTGAAGATCTTCAGATTACATGTTATTTATAATCCCAGCAAGTCCATTTGTGATTAATCTGCAGCTCATTATTGGGGTAAAACTGGTACAACAGGATTTGAATCACTTGCTACATTTTTAGTATGATAAAAAATAAAACATCGTTTTTTGTGAGTTGTTACAAATAGGTACCAGTCCACATTCCAAACAGCCAAAGTGAGTTTCATGTCTTTGTCTTTTTTAGACACACAACACAATGTCTCTTTATGGGAGTGTTATGGTGACGAAGATCAACATGTGTATGATTTCCATGTGATCGCTGTGCTAGATGTGGAAATACATGTGATTTTGGTGCATATATTTTATCTTTGAAGAAAATCCATCAATCAGCATATTAGATAAGGTTCTCTGAAAATCTAGATGAGTCAAGACAGTCAAATTCTTACATGACCTATAAGTACAATACAAAATATATGCATTGGAAATTGCAGTGTCAAAGCAATGCCAGAATACTTGTAATGGCCATTGTATAGATTTTCTGTCCCAACCATATTGCACTCACTTTTGATTAGCTATGTCAACATGGCCCATGTACTTGTTATACATTTTTATTGCAGGTGGACATGGAACTAATTCTCATGATCCACTTTTACTTTGTCAGGTAACAACAGCATCTCCAGAAGGTACCTAAGCATTTGTGATCATAGCTATTGGCTTTTTGTCAATTCATACTGAAAATTGAAGTCCACTATCTTTGTCCAGGACAAATTTAGATTCTCCTCTTTTCATTTTTTTATTACTATGCAATTCAACAATGCACTTTGGAACACCTTTTCTCTTTAAATTCATTGTTCCACAGATATACAATTTATTTGCATAAAGTTCTTTAGCTAGTTCCACACTCCAAAAAAATCTGTCACAGAAAATAATGTGATGTTGTTTTGCAAGATGTGGAAGAACTAACAACTTCACAGCATGAGTACCAAGGTATTGAGAAGCATTTGAAGATGAGTCTTTGCCCTTATACATATCCATGTGGTATGCATAACCATTATGACTATCAGTGCCCACTCACCATTTGAAACCTTTCTTTACTGGTTTTGATTTATCATATTGTTTCATAACATTGCGACCTAAAAATTTTGTTATTGCCTCATCAACTGCAATCTCTCTGTGCATCTGGTATGCAGCTTTGAAATTTACATTGCATTTTTCTACTATTGGTCTAATCTTATAAATTTGGTCAAAATCTTTACTATTTATCTTCGGCATTTTTTTATTATCATTGAAATGTAAACATGATAAAATATTAGTAAATCGTTTACATGACATTATATTTGCAAAATAAGATACCCTTATACTAGGATCATTACTCCAAATGTCCTTCAATTGGATGACAGGAGCTTTGCGGGAAATTCCTAATGCCAACCCAAGAAAGGCAGACAATTCACGATCTGTTACATACACCCAATCACGTTTACATTTTTCTTTAGTGGCATATTTATTAGTTTCTTCAATAATAGTTGGTAAAAATTTTTTATCAAATAACATTAAAAAAAATCTAAAATTGAATACTTACCTACTACAGAAAACTTCAAACCTGGAGTTTTAGTAAAATTCTCTACTTTCACAGGTTCACAGGTTACGTTCGGATGCACATCACTGTTACTAGATGAAGGGCTTGGTCTATTGATATTGTCAGGAACACTTGTTGATGGTCCTGGTGTGTTGATATCATCCAGAAAAGCACTCATAGTTTTTTTCTTTTTGGCTGGTAAAGGGTTTTCTTCTTCTGATGATGAAAAATATTCTTCAAGATCACTAAAACTAACACTATCCTCAGAATCAAAGGGCTTAGACGGGACAAATTCATCATCACTAGAATAATCCGTATCGTAGGCCATTATGTCCTGTTTACTTACTTTGTGTACTTTTGTTTCCATTAATCTAACAAATTGTAAAAAAAAAAAATTGACCTTATTCGCAAAAAAAATAATAAAAACTTTATTTTTTAACTTAGAGAAAAATAGTGACTATCTACGAAAAGAGGAAAAAACGATGAAGAGAATTGTGGTATACACATATGTGTAGTACTTATAGTTTTTCCGTAATTCCAAAAAGAAAACCAAACTTCAACAAACAAACAATAACGAGCGCAGTCAGCCCCGACAAAGCAGAAAAGGTTTTTACAGGTACAGTTTCATGATATGAAGGAAGATCAAATTTAGCTCTGGTTGCTTTTTTTATTGTAATATTTTGATAAGTGGTGTTTGCATCACACAATATTGTGAAATAATTAAACTTAATTAAGTTTCTATAAAGATGGTAAATTGTATTTTACACAATAGGTTATTCTAACATGCATGAAAAGTTTTCCCTTTTCATTAATAATTACGTAAGCAAGTTTAAATTTATTTCATTAATTTCAAAAGTTTGCTAGTTGCCGTTTTGAAACAGATTTAATGCTACATAATAAATTTCTGTATAGTGAGATTAGCAGTTGAAAGATCAATAAAATTACCTGTGAATTTCAACTTAAAATAAGATTATACATTTCTGAATATTTGACAAATTTACAACTCTTGTCCATCTTCAAGCATTATGCACATACAGAGTGAGTGACCATTGTTATATATATATGTGTGTGTGTGAATCTTTCAAAATTTCTTATATATATATGATCACTAGATGGAGCTTACCAATAGCTCTTTCCGCACTTATAAAGTAAAGCTTGATTTGAGCTATTGATAAACTCCATCTAGCGATCATATAATGCAAGCTTAAAAGCAAGTTACAAAATTTATGACTTGTTTTAGTTATTATATATATTAATTACAATGGACATTCGATCAATGAAACTAGCATGGTTTGTTTTTCAGTATCTATCATATTCTTTATTTAAATATATTATATCAATATTTTATATGTTAGAACTCCTACTTTTTCACAATCATAGTTTGATAATATTTATTCACAGGGTCGTTTTTTATAGGTATTACAGTTGAATAGACATTTTTATTTTATTAAAAAGATAATAAGAATCTTATTATTTGTTCTTTTCCATTTTTTATTTTATATATTTAAAAGTGACATTTTTGCTTTATTTTTGTGTATTTATTAGGATAAGCAGTTTAGGAGGAGGGGGGGGGTTACAATTTCACATTAAAAGTATTCATATTTTTAGAGATGATTGAACAATAAAAAAGCAGAAAAAATAAATGCCAATTTAGTTATTTTAAATTTTTATAATAAACTTGAGATCAAGATGTCTATTTATTTTTAAAAAAATCTTATGACTATTTGCAATTAATATTAAGTCTAATATACTAAACACATAAAATTATTGTATGAAAGTTTTATTCTAATATAAACAAATAGTCCGATAACCTTTTTAAAGAACATAACACGTTGTAAAATATTTTATTATATTTAAACTTTCAAAGTAACTGACAGTTTTGATGGCACACACATATTTCTTAGAGCTAAAATATGTTTTAAGTATGCATAAATTATATATATATTAAAATGAAGATTTTTATGGGCTACAGGTATAAATTAAATGTTTTCCGAGTATGTAGACCAGATCACACGGATAATCAAATGGGTAATAAATATTAAGAAAATAATTATAGAAGCCATATAAACATTGAATAAATTCTATTAATAGAAAACAGATATATAATAAATAACAAATCATTTAGATTGATGAATTTTTTTGAACAAATTCTTCCAAATAGAAGATAATTTGAATATAGCATCCGTTTGTTCATACAATCTGGTCTTTTAAAAATTTCAATGGCTTCTCTGATCTGTCAATTTTGGAGAATATAATATCGGGATAGTATTCTCATATTAGAAAAATCAATACTCTGACCTATATTTATAGCATGGAGAAATAGTGCTGCTGCTGATGTGTGTTTTTGTAACTGCATTAATATGTTCATCTCTTCTAGCATTGATGTGATGATTGCTCATATCTATAAAAGAAGTTTTACAAATGATATCTGAAAATTCATAATCTCTATGAACTTCAAAATCGAATCTTTAGGCTTGGATAAATCTATTAATTTTTTAATAAGTATTATATGTTGTTTTATATTGTAATGTTTTTAAATATGTCCAATATTATCTAATTCCTTTTATATAGGAAATACAAACTCTAATAGTTGTTTTTTTTTTTTTTTGCTTATTTTGATTGTTTAATAAATCAAATCTTTTAATTGGCCAACTCACAAACTGAAGACAAAGCCTATTGTTAAAACATATTCGCCTATAATATTAAATTCAACTCAAATACGTTTATAAAAAGTATATTATTAATTTTTCAGGTTATGAAGAGAACAAAAGTTCTTTCAAAAATAAATTGCTATTTATTTATTCTAAAATATTCAATATCGGCAACATAAAAGCTATAATATAAACAAAAAGATCGACTTTTACGTTATAGAAAAGTAAATATTTCTTTTTACTACATCTTCAATATTTTTACTTAAATCTTCAATATTTTTCGAAAACAATTTTGTTTTTTTATTATTCTCTCTGAAAATAATTTTAATTTCTGAAAATATTCTTTTATAATAATTTAGATCGTATTCGAAATGAAAATCTCAGCATTTTTCTTTATTTTCTTTGATCAGGCAGTTTCTTTGTTCTTTCCAGCCAATCAGAATGTCTTTTTCGGCTGAGAGCATGCTAAGAACCAATCACAAATAATGTTCCTTCTTTGTTTAGGTTTAAATGCGTTTTTTTTTTATTTTTTACTTGTAAAATAAATCGGAAGATGGCACGATCTTACAGAGCTTTTAAAAACGAATTCAATACGTGTTTAACGAATATTTTCGTATAAAAACTGGCTGAGTTAGAGTGATGTCAGATGTCGACGAGGAGCCTCATAAGAGGCGGGCAAAGAGTTAAGGCTTGAATTAAGGTTTGGTGTATTGTTTTATTATTATAATCATGAACCAATAACACTTTCCTTGCATGATATATTTCACCCTCTAGATCTGATTTATCTGAAAGAAGGTTAATCCCTCTAGTGAAAAGTCTCTGTGACAGAAAAGAGTCGAGCTAGACAATAATGGATGAGATAGTTTTTCTGAAAAATACAAACGATAAAATATTTTGTTTTTGGTAGATAATTACACTGAGATGAAGAAGTTTTTCATTAGTTCTTGCTTTCATTCTAAATTTAATATTAACATGTATAATGTTTATATATGTGAAAAAAAAAAAACAATTTATTTTTACTATGTTGCCAGAAGATAAATGTATTATTTATATATCTGAGCCAAACAAGAAGTTTTAATGATGATGACTCTAAAACACGAATTTCTATATAATCCACAAATAAATCACGTATCACCCCTGAGATGGGTGATCCCATGGGAGTACCAAAAGTCTGCTTGTAATGTTGTCCTTTATACACAAAAAAGGTATTTAAATGAAAAGCAATGTTTAGCTAATTTAATAATACTGTCTGGTAAATTGATGGTCTATGTGGTTTATGTCGCAGAGATGAAGACACGATTGAACACATTTTTGGTGAATGCAGTTACTTGCAAGTTTGTAGATATTTTATTAGCTTAATTTATAAACATAAAGGCTCATTGATACATATATTGATACAAGCAATTAGAGCGGATGTTTTTGCTGATATTAGAAGTGCCACTTTTTAATATATAGTTTATGGCTAACTAGATGTGATATTCTTTTTAATTCTAATTGTACAGATCATTTGAAGATTATAATTAGAAAAATCAGAACGATAAAAGAAAGAGACAATATCTTCACAAGATTTATTTATTAGCACATGGGATCTTATTAACATTTGAAAACCAGGTTGGATATTATAAATTACCTTTTTTTTAGAAAAGACATATATATATATAATTGTATTTTTATTCAATTTTTTTATTTACTTGTTAACACTTGGCAGATTCTGCCTATTGGACTTTAATTTGCCGATTGATTTTATCATCCAATATTATGTATTTATTTATTTATTTTCTGGTTTAATAAAGTTTGTTTTTGATAAATAAATAATAAAGTAACAATAAAAAAAATTGCAGCGTTTAGAAATTATATTTAAGTTTTGTCAAGTGGAATATTTGTAAATAAGGAATTATAAATTATACACATATGTATCTGGATAACATTTCATTTATACTTATAAAGATGAACTATTTTTAATTATAATATTTGAATAAACTGTAAAGATATATATATATATTGCAATGTACTTAAGTGAATAATCCTTGAATTGTTTTGTCTAATTTTTTAAATAAATGTGTTATATTGTTTATATATATATATTTCTAGTACTTTATATCTAGAATCATTTATACATTAATAAATATCCTATAATACGCTTGTAATATTTAGCACTAAATTGAAATGGTTAGACATGTGTCCTCTATTTTATCTGTAAAATGATTATAATGAATATATATATATAAATGCAGAATGTTTGATATTTGTAAAGAGGTCAGCATAGCTGCCTTACAAGCAGTTGTTCCGGGTTAGCGGGTTCGCTTCCCTGCCAATGCTATGATACATGAGAAAAAAAAAGAGACTTTAGTATTGTTAAATAGCAAAAAACAAAAATGATGAAGACATGTATCAAATATTGTGAACTCTGCCAATTGATCCATGTTACTTCAGCATATCTCTTGGTGTTACTTGTTGTTTTTTTTTCATATTTATGTTTCTAGAATGTGTGTTGGAGTGTAGATTTCAAATATAATTTTAAAAATATTTTATTTTTTTTAATTAACTATAGTTCCATTTTATTCAATATAAAATTATATTTTTTACTTTATACATTTATACTCAATGAAAATAATTAATATATGTATATATATCTAGTCCTAACAAATTATCCAAATGGTGATGATAAATGTTTGGACATCTTTGATAATGCAAAATCATTTTGCATTAGCACTGCAAAATAATAAGAAAAGGCATATTGGAAAATGCATTAACTTCATTTAAGTAAAAATCAAGACCGGATCATGTAAGGTAGATTTTGTCATTTGAGTAAGATTTAATTGAAGAAAATAATTAGTAATACTTTTTGAAAATAATTGCATTATTCATTGCAAAATAAAACAAATGTTATTATCTTTACGAAATACTTAAAGCTAATAAAATTTACCTTAATTTTATAAATGAAGTTGTAAAGTTTTTGATGTAGTTTTAAAATTCAGATACCAGAATAAATTATGTTAAAGTTAATCGCAATTAATCCATTCGAGTATCAATCTTCAATAATTTATGTTTTGTTTAAAAAAAGATAACGAATTATGCTTAATACTTTTTAAACTCATGCACAATCATCACTTTCAAAAACATTAATATATTATTAATACACAGTTTAAAATTCATGAAGTTTTATTTTGATTATTAGGTCATATATTTGATTTAGGTCAGAGTACAGATCTGGACTACACTTATAAACTCACAATAAATAAAATAACTGATAAACTGTAAAACAAATTAAAATTTGCATTTAAATATGATATAGTGGTATTGAAAACAAATAGTATTAAGGATATAATTATTGAGTCATTAACATGGATTAAGTAAAATTTCTTTCACCACTTCTATGCTGGAGTTATGTAATTAAGACATATGTAAACAAAATTCTGGTCACATGATAGAGGTGCTTATAGTTGCTAAAACACTAAGGATATCATAATATATAGATACTTAACTGGTTTCAGATCTATAGAATTATATGAGCAAATTGGCTTAGATTTAAAATATTTATCTTTTTTTTTTTCAGTTTGGCATCTTACTTTGATAGTATAACAGTGAGGTAGACAATGGCTTCTAGAAAAAAACTTTGCATTAGATCATAAAGTATCAGGTACCTGTAACAAGACACAAAGATCCTCAATGATCAAAGTCAAAAGCATGAAACTAGTCTGATGATACTGAACAGGACAGCCCAGGATTCCAACTGGCATCTCCAACTTATTAAAGCATATAGTAGTTGTCATAGAGATAGTAATAAAAATTTTATGCAGCTAAAGTAACAATATCTAAGTGAAGTCATGTGGAAAAATCATGTGATATTTTATTGTTTTTAAATAATGTGCTCACCTTATTATGTGTACAGTCATAATAATTGTAATAATGATCAACTTGATGTGAATATTGAAGCATGTAACAGGACATTATTGACATATGTAATGAGTTTCTCTTGACATCAATAATCCCATTTTATTGATTGAATAAAAGTTATAAATTTATGTAATGAATAATGGTGAAAAAATTGATAAAGTAGTATAAACCAAAACTTAGATTTGGTTCTTTTAGTTTTTCACTATAAACATGGAGTATCAAAAGTTTATATATATATATATTCTAATTGTAAGTAATGCTAAAAACTGACTCTTCAAATATTCCAAGTATTTGGGTAGCAAAACTGTAACATACATATATAGGTAATGGGAAGTAAAGTTGGTGTTTCTTAATTAATATTTCCTATAAACTGATCCAGTTAAAACTGTAATTAGAAATAAAATATCAATAATAATGAATCTCTCACTTTTGGATGGTTAAACTTATAAAAGGTAAATGTATTTGTATCTAAGACTCTTCTATTATATGCCCGAATATTTCAAGAAAAATATACATGGAAATCAAAGGGGCATTTTATTGATCCCAAAATATATTTAGAATAAGAAAACAAATAATCCTAAAGTACATTTTAATATAAACATCATTCTTTTTCTTTTATATTGCAATGTTATAATATCTAATAGTACTTTAATATAGCTAGGTAAAAATGTTGGTATATGCATACTTAATATCACATGGTAAATATCAAAATGTAATAAAGAATTAATACATGTGACTATAAATCAATGATAAGTGTCAGCCTTATAATGAAAACACATGAAAATGCAATTTTATAAAAATTATAACATTTTATTGACATTTAAGTGATTTCATATTATCATTAATAACAAACATATTTATGAAATTACTACTGGTTTTCAACGCATTAAAGATAAATAACAAAAAGTCTAAAGGGATATTCAGCATCTTTTCTATAAGCTAAAAAATAGTGTTATATAAAGAGTATTGTAATTATTTACTAATGAAATAAATAACTAATTTGGAACATAGTTTTACATGTACTTCACAGGTAATTGATTTTGTTCCTAACAACACATCAAACTTATATTCTTATACAAAATGGTATATAGGGAGCTTCTGAACAAGCTAACTTAGGGTCACAAGCACTAATGTATTTAATAAGTGTCAAAAGCAAAATAAATATATTGCTGAATTTATTCTTGTTCACTCTCATTTAACATATAATAAGAGGAATATTATTCTCTCTTACATAAAAATGAATTAGCTACACGAGAGGAATTTGTATCTCTCAGATAAAACAAGTTTGTAGTAAGAGGAATTCTCCATGTCTCATAAAAAAACATTATATATATTATCATGTATGACAATGCTAAGTATATGACAGCCACTATTCACATTATTCATGGAATAAACTTTCAAGTATCAAAGATTTCTTTTCACTTTTTGTTAAGAGTAAACAATCCCTCTTACTGTAAAATTAATGACATCCAAAATTACTATGGTTATCTCATAGAAATTACATGATGCTAAAATTTTTCAGTGTCCATTTTGCATACCTGCACACACACTTTGAACATTTGTTTTTGAATACCTTGCTTTCAACGATTTCTAAATTTAACTTTAATATTAACAAAATATAAAAAAATATAATGTAAAAAATTAATTTTTGTAATTTTATTGCATTTAAATCTTATATCTCCCTATTTCTTTTAAATACCTATCAGCACACAATATCCTTTGACAATTAATAAAACTGAAATAATTGTCTATATTATTTCAATGATCACTATTAAAAATTTAAATAACCTTTCACTTAAATGTGAATAAAAGTTCTTGGTCTTAATTTTCCAAAATAATAAACAGTTTAAAATGGTAAAACAACTTTTTTTCCCTCATGTGTCATAGCATCAGCTGGAAAGTGCATATGCTAACCAGGGACAACTGCTTGTAAAACAGCCGTCACTGACCTCTTGACCACCAATTCTTGACAAAATAAATAGATATGACCAATTCTTATCTTAAAAATCAGATTCTTGACTACAATTACATATGATTAAAATGAAAAAAATATTATTTTAAAGATTGCATATATCTCTTTTATTTTTATTTCATAGTGAGGGCTAATTATATATATATTAAATTGAAGTAAAAATAATTGAATATACAATCCATGACAATGACTGCTGGTTATTATCAAAGCATAGGTGACCTTGTGTGATGATATATGAGGGTATAAAAAGTTAATTCAATGCTATAAAGATGAAATTTATAAATAAATTGAAGATGTAATATATTTAATGAATATAGTAGTTATTTAATTACACCCATGCATCTATGTCATCTGTTAAATAAAGATTGATGTACACTTTTTATCAAACCTAAAAACATACTATGAAGGGAACATAAAAAGAACCAAAATCATTCACTGATAGGTGCACCTGTTGTATATACTTTTGCTGTTTCATACTTCTTTCTGGAAATCTTCTGCATCCATCTTTTAAATGACCTCACCATGTAAAATTGTGGTTTCATGTAGCATATTATTTGATAAAATGTGTTTTGAGTATATGTCAATTTTTTTATATGGCTGAAATTTTTAAAATAACTCTGATTTTATTTTTCTGCAAATGCCATATTTCTCTCAGATTTACTCTGTAATGGCCAGATATTTTATCTGCAAATTCTTAAACATTTATTTGATATTGTATAATGTTAACATCCTATTTTGTGCAAAGAGAAGAATGGAAACTCCTCCAAAACCATGTCCTCTTTCAAAGCCTTGAGTGTGAAACAATTTTTAATTAAATTCAGCAAGACACAGCTTATCAATCTGTTCGTGTGGCTTTTTTAAATCTCTGAATGAAAAAAAAAAATGTCTCAATTTTTTTTTCAGAGTGAAAAATGGGAAAGAGATGATAAAAACATAAAAACATTTCAGATTATAAGTGTTTTTGGACTACTTCAAAAAGAGGGAAACCAGTTTAGACTGGTGCATTGCAATAAATAGACTATACTTTTTAAAGTGATTCAATTTGCAATATCTAAAAATAAATATACATTTTTTTATTACCAAATTCTGATTAATTTTGGGTCCTTCTGTATGTATAATAATATGATAGTATAAGTCATTATATGCTTAAAATTTAAAAAAAGAATAATCTTTTTATGTTAGTTTTGTATAAGAAACATATGTTGATACATCATATTGTCATGAAAACATATGCACAAGAATTATATTTACTTATAATGATCCACTTAGAGAACGAAGCTGAAGAAAACTTTATTTTTATCAGTTATTTAATAATTATAAAGGAAATAAAGAACAATAAAAATGTTCTATATTATATATCTGTAGATAAAATTATTTAAATTTGTATTCTTTAAATTTGGGTGTTACACTATGCACACGTAGGCATATATTTGAATTCCGATATATTCAGTTAATTATTATTTATTTATGAGATGAAGTGTAGTACTTATTTAACTGTGGCACCCAAATGAATTTGACATTATACATTACACTCGCACATGTATTACAAATTATGTTCATAAACTATAAAAAATGCAAGTATTTAGGGAATAGTCCAGATTCCAATGTTTATTTTAAAGAACTTAAAAGTTTAGATACTTAAATCATTTAAATTTAATAATTGTTTCAATAAAATTATTATTTTATTATTATTATTATTTCTAATTGAGCTATTCTGTTTATTTTTAATAATGAATTGATTTCCTTAGCTTAAATTAAATTATATTAAGGTAAGAAATAATCATCTAAATTTCGCACGCTCAAAAAATGTTCACATGTGGTAGAAAAAGTGACATTTACATTATCTTTTCTCAGCATGAGTCTACGTATGCCTTAGAAGATAATCTTTAGTACGGTAAAAACAAAATCACAATTTTGAAACGTCTAACGATAATCATCATTATAAGTTTTAATATGAGATTCTAAACGTTTAAGATCTTTAAAATGAACACTGGTGTCCGTACTAATCCTTAAAAAAGCAATAAGAAGATCGAAAGATGAGAAATATGAGTACATATCTACGTTGAATGCAGTCACCGATGTAGTCTAGAGACAAAAGGTATATTTTATTACATTCAAACTATATTTAATTTAAATAAATAACCGTAATGTCTGTGATGACTGAATTTGAATTTAGCCCAAGTAGTAGCGTGTAATACTTAACCCACTGACAGTTACTATATAAAATGAGTACATGGAAGATAATTTATAATTCGAAATTAATAAATTAATTTTAGGGATAAATATTGCTTTATTTAATGACAAATGGAATGTATTTTGCATATATACGATTATGTTATTTAGTGTCCTTTTTTTCCCTTTCTCTCTTCATATATATATATATACAGAGAGAGAAAGAGGAGAGAAATTTTATCAATAATTTTGTCACCAATTGATCTGTTTTTCTTGCCAAAAACCATGCATTTATCTCTATTTCACAACTTCATTATATATAAATAATCACCATTTATTGCTACATATGTATAATTTTTAAATTTATCATTTTGTCAAGCATTGTAAATTCATAGATAATTTAAATTCAGAATGTATAAGCAAATAAATAAAAAATCAAAAAGATTATAAAATAGTTGACTTTATGTACAGTTCATTATTTATTTTACTAATTTTCTTGTAACAACTAATATTTATTATTTCTTGACGTTTTATTTGCGGCCTCAAGTAAAAGGAAATAAGTTCAATAAATATTTAAGATATTTCTAAAAAGAAAAAGATAAAAAATCGTAATACATTCTAAAACTTATCTTTTATGCGTCATAATTTTGAGTTGAATTGATTTATGTATGTTTTATTTATTACTATATCAATACTTGTGTAATCTTAAACAGTTATTAACACAAAAAAATAATAATTATAAGACCCAAATAAACACCAGTATAAGTATATGTTAGTTTATTTCAAATTTAAATATGCGTTATTGCTAAGGTCATACTACAAATTTATTTAATAGGAATTTCTTATTAAATAAATATTCATATATATATATGAGAGAATAAATATAACTGTATTTTTTTATATTTAAAATATAAAAACAAACATGAAATCTGATGAAAGGAATAGAATTCAATATCTATCAGAACAAAAACTACTGGGGCATACCATTTTATAAAAGTGTTAAAATCTATGCTATTTATTAATCTATCAAAAATTTAAGAAATCAATTATTAATTCAATAATACGTCTCTAAGACATATAACGTTATTAGGACATTATTTGAATGGAATAAATGTTGCATAATTTAGTGCTATAAGCTAAATATTCATGGATAATACCTTCTTTTGATTACTCTAGTATTTAAATACTTTGTAATCTTATAAGTAGCAAATCATCTAAAAAATAGCTCTTATAAGAAAGTAAACAATAAATATCTCAGTTCTTTTACAACTTTTACCAACTTTTGTATGTGATATTGTGTTTTACAGGGGGTAATAATTATCATAAACAAAAGGTTTCAAATCATTTATCTTATTGTTTCTTTATAGATAGTAATAGTAAATTTATATCTATGAGTTTGTTTTATTTACCAATTGCATCTATAAGATTAATTTTATATCTAGGTCAGCACAAAAAAGCAGCAGATGATAAGATAAATTTTTAAGGTAGTCTCTAATGCAGATCAATTATTTTGACAAAGTAAAGGAGACATAATGGAAATTGTAGTGACATATTTACTGTATAACTTAGAATATCATTCTTTTTCAAAGGAAACAAATATGTAGGATCAGTAATGCCAAAATAAATTGTTGAAAGATATAATATATTTTCATAACTGAATATAAAATTTTTTACAACAAAATTGCTTACCATTAGGATTAAAATTGTCTTCATCCAAATTATGACATTATTAATATTTCAGCAAACAATGTTTCCCTGTGACTTGCAATTTTTGTTCGAGAAAACTGTTGCTAGGTATTGAGATGACATTTATAAATCAGCCAGGAAACCATCTTTTGTATAAATTGCATAGAAAAATCTAACAAGTGTGATTATTATTTGGCCAATTTAATTTGTAAATTGAAGTTGACACTAACTTTATACCATATCTTTGAGAAGAAATTCAAATACTTGAAATGAAAAATATTCAATTGAAATCACTAGAGATATAATATTTTCCAATTTTAGTCCATCATCTCATGTTTTCCCATTATGCCTTTTCTCAAGATTTAAAAATGACAGTAAAAGTTTAAGATTTTGAAGAAAAGAGGAATAATAAATTAACTTGGTAAATTATCTAAATTTATTCAATTTTTTTTTTGTTAATTTTGTGTAACCCTAACTACATTCATATTTCTGTGGGGGGGGGGGGAGGTTTTAATGACTTACTTATGTTCACTATAAAAAAATAGTTGAGTGGAACTAGAATGTCAAATGATGTTCAAGCACTAAAAATGAATGTTGAGGTTCAAATTAGAAACATTTAATTGTCTAATTTGACATTCTCAGAGTAACCAAAAGATTACAGTAGTTATTAAATCATATGAATTCTTTCTGATAATAGCTGAATCTTTTATCAAAATGGTAGAAAACTGAGCTTGATAATTATAGATATTATTATCAGATTTTATCTATGGATAAATCTTACATCTGCTTTTTTAATCTGATTAAGAAAAAAGCTTATAAGTATAGTCCATGTCAGTATTGAGATTGAGAAAACCTCTATCTATTCAGTTCCTTAACTATTTTCAAAATTATTAATTATATTAAGTCTTCTATCAGATTCAAAAACCAGTAACCATTACTAATTTGATTGACTTTTGAATAATAAATGAAATATTACATTTAACAATCGTAATATGCACTCCACATCAAATACATAATTACTTAAAAAACATCATTATATGTATATTAGCTAAAAGTTGTTTTATCTCTTCTGCCAATTGATATTTTTAAGTTAAAATGAAAAACACAAGCTTCTGAAAAATCAATATATTATACCAGTTTTGTTTTTTTATTAATATATAAAATATGACAGTCATTTTTTTATTTCATTTATTTATTATTGTCCTCTATGACGATATAACACAAACAACATACATCCACATTCACTAGCATTTGGATTATTTCATATAATTCTATCAAGGAATAAATTTCGTAAGTGGTTTAGTAATATATTCAAAATATACAAATGAATAAAAATTAACAAATTTAAATACATTATATATAAATATAATATAAAAATATAATATTTTTTAAAATTATATTTTTAATTTTTAATTGATGGATATGAAAATAGAAAAAAAAAATCTTTAATTAAAAATAGAAGTAAAAACGAGATAAAATGTGTAATAAAGATATTTTTATATAAAATTAATTATTTTTTTGTGAAATACTAAATTAAAACTTAGGTATGCTTTGTAATGTAAGGTTTTTCTCTTATTGCAATATTTTACAATTTAAAAATTAAAACCATAATTTGAAAAATTATATTCATGTATATTTATATGTTATATATATTTTGGTATGTTTTAAATTGTTTATTTATTATTTTATTTTTAACATTCAGATGTATTTCTAAATATTTTTAAATATGTATCTTGATGAAGATTCAGTTAAATAGGCAAAGCACATGAATGTATGAACATTGTTAATATGAAGTTTGTTGACAATTGAGTTCAACAATAAACAAGATATCTTGCATTGATGGTCAAGAGGTCAGTGCGACTGCCTTGCACTTGCAGGCAGTTGCCCAGGTTGCGGGTTCGCATCCCGGCCGATGCTATGACACTTAAAAAAAAAAAAACAATAAACAAGATAATAAAGAAATACAGTTATGATCTATGTATTCATAATTTGAAGCAGAACTAAGTATAATGAAGAAAGAAGTGATAATACATAAATTGTATATAGTGTGTCCCAGTGAAATATTGACTGGTATCTGATTTTCCTTCAAATTGCCTGCAGTGCCATCTCTGAATCAATGCATATATTACATAGAGGCATAGTGTAGTTATTCATCACAAGAATTGAAGACACTAGTGGGTTTTGATTATGAATTACTGCTTGTAATCTGACACAATGGTATGTACTTTAACCCATGATATAAAAGTATGCTAAAGAGACAATTGTGTAAAAATCCTAGTTTACTGATCACATCTTTACTTCTTTTAAATACTAATACACTCATCAACTTATGCAATACTTTTGTAACTTTTTTGCAAACAAGTGATAAATAATTATAAAAACCTTTAAGCATAATCATAATTAATCACTTATGTAGACGTGAACCATGAATATCTGCATATAAGTTAGATATGCTTATCATTAAACAAAACAAAACATAATTAATCAATGACTCATATAGAAATAATAATTTAAATTTTAGATGCTATTGATACTGGTTGTTTAATTATCAAATTGGATGAACTTTATATTAATATAAAAATATATATATATTACCACCATCATTTCAAACATTTTATATTAATATAAAAATATATATATATTACCACCATCATTTCAAACATTTCAGGATGAATGTTTTGTTAAATTTAATCAGTTTTTTATTGTCACAGCCTCTCTTTTTCATATTAAACCTCCTTATGTCATGAATCTGCCTCATTTTATACAATTTTTCTGGATCTTTAGGGATCCAGTTTAAGATTTCATCGATATCTCTATCTTCAACTTTTTTAAGACTATGACAATGGTAAATCCATTTTAGGTTCTAAGTCTTTCAATGATATTAATGATATATGTTTATTGTCTCAGCCATTTATTTAGCTTTCAATATTTCATTGTTAATAGCAATGATGTATCACTTAAAGAGAATAATATTTATGTTATCTACATAGATGTTCACTTCTTATTAATAACAAAAGTAATTTTGGTATAGCAAGAATTAAATATGTAAAAAAAATTTAAACCAAATTTTATTATTAAAAATTGTAATCATATGTTATGGAATTTTATTCATTTATTGTTTATTCATTACAATTTTTGTTGACTATTTAATAAGGTAATATTTTATTATTTAAAGTGTTGTTTTTCTAAATTAATGTATCTATAAGTTAATCATGAGAAAGAAATTAAGCCTATAGAATAAATAAATGCATAATAGAAACAGAAGTACAAATATAGGAATTGAGATAAAGTATTTTCTCATATCAGGAAAACGTTTTCAATTTTTGTTTTGATTTAATATTAGCATGCCTACATAAAATTGATGTATGACTAATATTTTTTTTCAATACATAGAAAAACTTTTTGTAACTTATTTACTAAAGTTAAATACACGATAGTTAAGAAATACAAGGTTCTACTAATAAAATATAACTTAAGATTCTGTTTCATTGCAGAATGTATTTATATATGGACTTCAATAGCTCAGTACACATAAATAATTTTTTTATAGTTTCTAATCATATTATTATAATAAAGTAGTTTGATTTGATCACGTATGTCCACACATAAATTCAAATATCTATTCTATAAACAGGTCAAGATTGCTAATTGCTATTGATATTGGGAGTGTTTAAGTGTTGGCTGATTTTAATGGTTTTATGTAAAAGTTATAATATATGTATATACCAAAGATAATATGTAATAAAATATATTTTGCAAGAGTCTTTAGATAATTGTCAGTAATAATTTTTTGCTATAAAACAATATTTATTACTTCTCTTATTTTTTTATTAAAAAAGTTATTATTTTAAACCAATTATTTATTAATTTATTCATTTAGTTGTTCACATACAACATAGTAGACATGTGACTTTATAGTATATGAATATACATCTAAAGTTGAAAGGAAAAGAATAAATGAAAAGAGACAAAATAAAAGTCTAAAATGAATTAAAAATTAATTAACTAAGTGATAACATTTTCTGACATTTTGAAATACTAGAACTTTATTTCAAATTCTATTAAAACAATCTCTAGTTGATATAAATATATGTATATCATTTATTTGTGAATTTGATGGAAATGGAAATTTTTGATCAAACAAAGAAAGAAAATTATTATTGTATGATTGTAAAAATTAATTCAAACATGTTATTTTTACTTAAGAGAGATTAAGTAAAAATTTCAATTAAGGAACTACTCTGAGCCTATATAAATAAATAAAAATAACAATCATTATAAACACAATTGTAATCTTGTTGGCTTAATTATAAAGAAAAAAAAACACTTCAATCCTCTTTATAAATTTTTGTCCATTCTATAACATGATTAGAAATAGTAAAATCAGTTTAACTGATATAATAAACAACTTTAAAAAGATGGAAAAAATATTTCCAGTGTGTGTCTCAGATATATTATGTGCAGAGTTACTCTTTGGAATCTCATATATGTCTGAAATTAAGATAATATAGAAACTGAATTGATGATCAACAGGCTGTGTCTTCTCAGTTTGTACATTAGTTGATGTTATATTTAGCAATCTATCTAAGATTCTGATCTACTGGAGAATGCAAACGAATAAATTATATCTAACTTTGAATAATTACATCGTACATATTAAGTTATTATTTGTACCCTGCATTGATTGATAAGATACACTATATGTATATGAAAATGACAACTACACAGGCATATGAAATCTATAATTCAGAACAATGTCTAATATTAATCATAAAGGGTAGAAAAAATTATATATACTGTTCGCAATGTTTTCAGTGCTAAAGAGTGAAAAAAAGGACATTTAGTGCTTAATAGCCTAATATTGAAAACTGGTTAAATTTTATCCGTTGTTATAGTAAATGAAGTAAACATTTTTGTATAAAATAACAGGTGCATTTTTTTTTTTTTCCTTTTCCCCCCCCCCCCCCCCCCCCCCCCCCCCCTTTTGGGGGCGCCCCCCGCCCACCGCAAGACAACAGGGGGTTTTAACAGAAACAAATCAAAAGATTTTTGTTAAAAACTAAACATTTAATTTCCCAAAATAGAAAAGTTCTTAGGTCAACAATATTTTATTGTTTGAATATCTCTAAAAGAATTGCTTGAATGGTTTTAAAAGAGAAAATAAAATAGAATTTCCCAATACATTAATAATAAATGAAAATAAGGATTTATAAATTGAGTCGGTATGTTAAAATAATGTTGAAAATAATGTAATTTAATAAAAATAATAAATATTTTTTCATTAACTCGTATGATAAAAAATGAAGCTCTAAATATTTTAAAAGCAAATTAAATAACAATTGAAATATTATTTTTGTTTTATTTTATTTTTAAAAAATCATAGCGTATACATGCATCATGTTTAAGGCCTCTTATTGTTGATTAATTAATGGACGATTTAACATGTGGTGCAAAAAGAGTTTGCAGATAATTGAAAAGAAATTCTTTAATTTTTTAAGGTCTTAAAAAACTCACATAGCAAATTTCTACTCTCCATTACGTGTTCTCTTGTTGCAGCTATTAATAGTCGTAAATGAACATTGATGGGCTCTTTATCAACAAAACTTGGCTAGTATAATGAGTTTGTTGTATTTTTTTATGTCTAAATTTAAATTCATTGAAGAGAGGCAATAATTGTCTTGCATTGGTGGTCAAGAGGTCAGCGCGACTGCCTTGCGAGCGGTTGCCCGGGTTGCGGGTTCGCGTCCCGGCCGATGCTATGACACCTGAAAAAAAAAGAGAGGCAATAATTAATGATTGTAATAGTGTTTATTAGTTGACAAATTTTTGTGCAGCCATATATGTGATACCACTTTTATACTTAAAAACTACAATTTAAACATTGTTATTAATTTATTATTTCATTATTAATCTGGCATTTGAAGATTATGTGTGTGGGCATAATACAGTTCTCTTTAAACTATATAGATGGTCTTCCATGATTGAAAGTGATCTTTTAAAATTTATATACTTCACTTATATTTTGCATTGATGATTACAGATTTATTTATGACCAATACACTCACTGTACAAGATGGTACTTAAAATTGATGATGATAAGTATTAATATGGTTATTCTACCATTTTTAAATATATCTTAGTTTTATTATTGTCAGCAGTTATGGATGTGCAGTAATAAAACCAAAGGCACTTTTTAAAATAATATTATGCCTCATGAGTGGTATTGGTTTGATGGTGATTAGCTAAGAACTTATAATACACCTTTATTAAATCTAGACACACGTAATTATTGTTATTTATTATATGTTGCTAATGCTTATTAGATTTATTATTTTTATATGTTTCTTGTGATAATCTGTTGACTTTTTGCTATTCCTTATTGCAATTATTTAAAAATAATAATAATTATTATTTCCATACCTTTCTAATAAATCACAATATTTCCAAATACATTGTATATATATTGAAAAAAAATATTATCAGTAATGATAATTCAGCCTTCAGTTCTACTTAAGGTAAATTTACCGCAACTGTAATGTAAATTAATAATGACTAAATAATTGAATTTATTTTTTAAAAATTAACTGAACTATTATATATATATGAATGTATATTTAATTTATACACATTATTATTATTATTTTTATTTATTTTACTATATGAATAATTTTAACTCTATTTTATTAACATAATCTCTAGTTTCGATAATGATTATAGTCATTATTGTATTTATCTGAAATGGATGGCGTCAAAGTTGTGAGTGGAGGGAGTTTGACAATGGTAAATGAAAATGTAACAATTTACTCCAGATAAATACTTTTCACGTAATAGAGATATATATGAGAGATAGTGACCTGGGCCAACTGATGAGTGCTGTTTCAGCACGAAATGCATCTTGGGGGGCATTTGTCTTTTATTACATCTTTATTAATATGAATTTAAAAGTAATGGAGAAGTATGGAGGTGTTTATTATATCTATAAACAATAATTTACTTAAATTTTAAATTTAATAAAAATTAAACTTTTCTCAATTTAGTTTTTAAGTTTTAAAGTAATACGGAATTAATATTTTTTTTTTTGTCAAACTATATTATTGTAATAAAAAGTGGCAAAATAATTAATTAAATGTAGAACATTTGACTTCGTTTTATTAATTTAAAAACATTCTGGAAAGCGTAAAAAGACAATTAATAATTTTTAATTAATTTTAGTTTGTAGGAAGAAAAAGAGAAAAAGATATCTCTTAGATAATTGCTGAGTAGAGCTTGGAAACAGAAAAAAAAAATTTCACCCAATTGTATGAAATGTTGGCGGTTATTGCTTGGAGGACCTTCAAGATTCTGCACTAATAACCTGCTAGAGCTTCTCTATCAATCATTCTACAGGATGTCTAATTAGTTTATGAAACTTTAATGTCAAGCAAAAAAAAAAAAAAGAATTATTTTTGCTGCAGTTTTCTGTCTTTCAGAATCGTCCAGTGTTCTAAATACTAGTAATTATATACTGTTTTTTAAGGTATATATATTTAAAATTCCTTAGATTCACAAGCAAATTTTAGCTTACGAAAATAAACGATAAAGATTTTTGAATATTGACATTTTAATTCTTATAGGTTTACAAGAATCAATAATTTTATTCCGGAGAATAAAAAGACTGTTTGACTTTAGAAAGATAAATAAATAATCATTGATCTATTTCTTTCATGTAAAATCAGATTTGTGTTAATTAATTTAAAACATATTAAGTAGTATATATATATATCAAGCCTGTATTTAGAATATTTAGTTACAATTGTGATTTCAGTTTATTTATTGCTTAGAAGTATTTAACCCGCTGTCATTTAGCTCATATGAGATAACCAATTAGTTTATCGTTTTTGGTCATTTTATGGACTCGTGCATATTTGTAATTATGATAGTGTAATTATTTATTTTTTTTATATTTTATTTTATGTTCTTGCAAGATTCTATTTCTTAAGTGTGAAAATTATCATCAATTTGGCTGAAGTAATAGTTCTAATTAAATTGTATTATAACATTTAATCAAGGTATGAACAAAACTATTGTATATTTATTATTTTTTATTATTACATTCAAAATTTGCAACTATTCCTTGCTATTCATTCATTGCTTTAAGTTTGCATTTAAGATAACCTAGCTTTGTGATTATATTGAACTAATATTGGAATCTGTGCGATTGTGCACGATCATAAATAAAAATATTGGCTGCATGTAAGCTTGTGATGTTTGCAATGAAATAAATAAAATTAGTAATATTGACAGGAATAATAAATTTTGTTAATTAAAGCACTTTTATTGGGGAGAGGGGGTTGAGTAGAAGTTAAGAAAATTCAGTTCTCCGCATTAAATATATTTACACCCAAATAGGCATCTATGACGGTTTAGATAAAGATCTACTCTTTATACTGTTATCTATTCATAAATTCTCTATTGTGCTAAATGTTACTTTAGTACATTCAGCTAGGATAATGAGTTTCATTGCATAATATTGCAAATGAAGTTAACCAAACAAAAGAAATTAGATGTATTACATTATAAATCATAACATATATACTTATTGAGTTTCAGATTAGATGACTTTAAAGTATGTCATTATATTGTAATGGTCAGATTTACCATAGTTCATTTATATATATATATTGTGCCCTTTTCTATAGGTCAGTAATAGTTTATAACAGTCAATTACTAAAAAATTTTAAATTTAGAATATGTTCTTTTAATACATTAATTATATTAAGTCAATTATATCTTTAAAGTACAATTTGAAGCTAAAGAGAATATGTAATATATAAAATCATTTAAAAATAGTTATATAAAGCTTAAAATATTGTTGTATATGGTTGTAAAAGCTGGCCATATTAAATAACACAGCTATAAATAATTAAAAGTATATTTAAAAATCCGATTTTAATAGTGTAAAACATATGATTTAATAAATGCTATATTTAGATTTGTAATCATATTTAAATAGTAAAAATTAATATAGTATATTTTTAAAATAAACTTTATGATGGTGAGAATTATATTTAATTCTATATTTTCTAAATTATTCTTCCAAATTTTTTATAATTATTTTATATAATATAATAAGTGTATCAATTTTATTAGTCTAGGCAGAGAAATAGATTAAAGATCGTCTGTCAAAGTTATAATCACGTGATTGTTTTAATGTATACTATCACACACTGCTTGTTTGAATTAATAACAAAGTTTAAAATATTTTAAAAGTTATATTATAGAATTGGATAGAATTGTTGTCTATCATAAAAGTAAATAGTATTAAACATGAAGTTAACTATCATATGTAATGTTTAAGTAATGTAATAAAGACGAATACAGATATATAAAAATTAAATATTTTATTTAAATAAAAATAGATAAATTGAATATTATAAATGGAATAAGTTATTAAATGTTATTTTAAATGTTTAAATAGTTTTAATAAAATAATAATTTATTTAAAGGTAATATTTTAAAATGATATTTTAGATTCATTACATCATCATTTTTTTTATTTTTTATTTTCAAATATAATTCTACTATAAATTGGAAATATGTAAATTTTTTCTAAAAGCTAAAGTAAGAATTGACCAATAAGAAATAAGTATCCTTACAGATGATAAATATTGTTGTAACTAAGTTAGAGCGGGAGATTAAAAATGTATTGAAACCGGATAGAGGTAAATTATAATTATCAAAAGATAGTATTTTTAAAATCTTTGATTTTAGTCAATTTTTTTAGTACTTTCTTATAACTTTATCTGCAAAAAACTAATTGATAATTTTAAAAAATATTTTTTGCAAAAGAGAGTAGAAACTAAAAATATTTTAATAATTTCGTTTAATATGATTTTCTAATTTTTTAAAAAGTTGCTTGCCAGTCGTATTTTATCTAAAAGTTTAACCTAGACTACGTAATAAAAAATGGATATACTACAAAATAAAATGGATAGAAATTGTAATGCTGAAGAAGTATTTGAATATTTATTGATACAGCTTCATTTATGCATAACCGGAGAATCTTTTTTTGGTACATAAAAAAACAACAGCTCGGATATTATATGGAGTCTAAAAATGTATGGAAACGTATTATTTATAAACTGACCCAAGATTTATTTTTAAATAATAGTAAGACAATTATATATTGCATGAATTATTTTATATAGAATGATATTCAAAGGAATATAACGTTATATCCTTTCTAAAGGTAACATTTTTTTTAAAAAATATTTTCGAGTGCAGAGTTGAATAAAGAACCCAGGAGAATATGTTATAGAAGCGTTTTGATATTAAAATATCCGTTCTTCGAATTATTTAAAATGTACTTGGAAAAATTTGTTCAAAAGTATTTGAAGTTTTATTTCAAAAGAGATGTATAAAAATACCAAGTGAAAGTTTAAATGTATCAAGAAGGAAACAGAGGTAGAAGTGAACACATAGATGAATAAAAATAAAATGGATCCATGGAAATACAAATAGTATTTAAACATTTATCGAATATTTTTAAAAGTTAAATTAAATGGATTGATGCATCGGATACGCAGAGAATATTGGTAGAGAAGATTAAGAAGCTTCACGGGATTAATTAATATTATCGTCCTAAAAATGAAAACCAAGGATTATTTTCTAAATTTTAATAAATGGATTAATAATTATTTTTGTTTTAAACTTTAACCTGTTTGGAGAACGTTTTTTTTTAAAAAAAAAAACTCTAGAGAAAATAATAAGCATTTTGGACTTATCAGAACTATCGTCAAGAAAATATGTAACTATAGTTTTGATTCTTTTTATTTTGTTGACCTAATTTAAATCTAAAATTGTATATAAGATTAGGAAAAACATTAATTTGTTAATATTAAAATCTTATAATATAACAATCTAATAATTTAGCTAAAAAATATTTTAATATAAAGTGTATGAGTGTGAATTTTTTATATCTGCAATGCTCAAGTGGACAAAGGAAGCCTACTGAACACGATGACTAGATAAGGTTATTGGTAATAATAATAACTATTAATAATTTTATAATGTATATTTTTTGTTTTTTTAGATCATCCATAAATTGGAAGAATGAAGTGTAAAAGTTTTTTTTAAATTATATGTAACGCATTTCATACAACATTTAAAAAAAAAAAAACATTATGAGATAGGATTGATTTGGAAATATGCATATGACAATTTTTTTTATTTTTTTTATTAGTCATATAATCCAACATAACAAATAATTATGTGATTTTTATTTAAAATTTTATGATATGGGATATTCAAATATTGTCTAAGTAGATCGTATATTATTAAACATACAAAGCAATGAAGTAAGCAGACTTTTCTTATGGGATAGTAAGATTGTTTAACTATTAATGAATTTTATTTATTGTTTTGTAAATGCAGACAGTCATTTATCGATGTAAGATGTAGAAAAATCTTGAGAAATAATGTTGAGATAGTGGCTTGGAAGTACTATAGTCAGCAGGAAAACAAGATGATGTATATTTAAATAGGATATGATAAGGAATGGGAATAATATTTAGTCTTTATGTGGTTATCAGCATAGTTAACAAAGCCCTATGACTGATACACATTTTATTTGGACAGTGTTTATATTACTTTAAATATTGATGTTCTAATAAAGCTGTAGAAATAGCTTTAACATCATCCCTGCACTAGAGGATATTAGGCAGATAAATGTCCTACCTCTTCGCACTATACCATGATTTTGAGATATGTTAAGAATAATACTCTAGCTTTCTTCCTTAATCCTATGCATCTGTTTTCGCTATCTTTATTTCATGTAACTGCATCGTTTAGTAAGATATTTTAAAAGAAATGATAAATAATTTAGAACTTAGGTTATGCTATCGTTTTTTCTATAAGATTAGTTTAGTTGCTTATAAGGAGCAGAATGTTATAACTTAAAATTGAAGATCCAAAGTGTCCTAGGGAAAGAAAAGAATCATAAAATATATTTTGAATTTTATTTCGGAAATGAAATATAAAATTTTTAAAATAGGGTATCTAAACAAAGATATTTTTTAAAAGTGATAATAATTTTAAATGCTTTAGTATTTTTTTTAAGAGAAAATAAGTATTGCATATTTTTTAAAATACAATAGTACAAAGTAGATTATATAAACAATATGCATAGTATATTTTTGTTTATTAATTAACAGAAATCTATTAATGATTAAACTTATATCATACTAAAGTAAGGCTTAAAGAAGAATATATGATGATTAGTAAACATTGTGTGATAAATACTAAAATCTAGTACTGAATTTTGGATAATATTTTGTGTAACATCTTTAACTTTGCAAGATGAAATTTTTATGTTTTGAGAAGTCCATACTCTTTATAAAATTTTGTTTTTCTGTGGAATGTTTTTCTAAATATGAATTTTTTAAAAATAAGATAGTTTAATAATATTAAGGATAAAATGCTGTTGCTAATAAAGTAGATAAATATACTTGTAATAAGTTAACCATGATAAGAAACCAAATAATAACATTTTTTTTTTATTTTGTCCTAAATCTAAATAAAATATAATTGAAATATAAATTATTTTTTTATAACCAGGTAGATCAAACTTTAAAATAAAAAAGGTTAAGGATATCCACTGTAAATTATGTAAATAAATTGTTTAGTTATGTATTGTTAGTAATAAACTTTGTTAAATTTTGTTATTTAAAAAATTTTGTGTCAGAGTTATTTATTTCTCTACATTGCTGCATGAAAACATGAAATATGCATAATAACTGAAACAAATATATAGTTTTGCACAAAAAAAAGATAAATAGAGAATTATTTAAGAATCTAAATATTTTATTGGTATTCATTATAATTAAATAATCATAATCTTACATTATTTTATTGGTCATAAATCAGTTATCACAATATTACATTAAATTATATGCTATCAGTTGCCACACATATTTTGTTTTGTCAGATTATTAAAATGCTACCACGTATTTATTATATCATTACATGAAGAATATTATTATTGTTATTTATTATTATTAGTTTAAGTGTAGTAGATTATGACATAAAATCCCTTCTCATATTTTACTACCGTATTTTAAAATTAACTTAGAATAAATTTTATGAACCTGAGATTATTTTATTGAGCTAGATTATTATTAAATAGAAGATTAAGATTTAATTATTAGTTTAGTCTTAGTGAGTAGAAGTTATTAAAGTCGTAAGAATACTATGAGTTTGTTATTTGAAATAGTAATAAAGGGGGGGATAGTGTTCTTATGCCATTGAGGTAGTATCCTGTAGGATATTGGCTCAATGTAATCTATCTTGTCACCTGTATTTTCACTTCAAGTCTCATGAAAATATTAAATATTTATTTAATTCATTTTTATAAACTGAACCTTATACGTATTTTAAATGTAAGCTAGTGAAACATTTTAATTTTAATACTGAATATTTTAGTTATTAATTATTAACTGAGATAGAACCCATTTTATTTTATATCTTATACTATCTGGAAGTGAGGATGCATAATTACAAGGTCAGATTATGGCCCCCAACGTGGTTGGCATGATGTGTAGGTGGAGCACACATAGGTTAGAATAGTCAATTATATATATTTATATATATATATATATATATATTATATATTATATATATATATATATATAGTATATATAGTGCAATATAAAGCTAAAGTATATACCTGATACTAAAATCATTTAAAAAATTAGTTCAATAAAGAGTAAAGAATTGCTCATATGTTGTAAAGCTCCATATTAAATAACCCTATCAGTAATAAAATGTATTTAATAAGTCAATTTATAACTTAAAAACTTAGAATAAATTAATATTATATAGTATTTAAAATTATAGATTATATTAAGTAGTAAAAGATTAGTATAATGTATTTGAATAGTAAATATTATGATGGTGAGAATTGTATCTAATTCTATATTTTTCTAAATTATTTTTCAAAATTTTATATAAATATTTTTATATAATATAAGTGCAGCAAAATTATTAAGACAGACAAAAATAGACAAAATACCGGAAATGACTACGTGACTGTCTGAAATATTCTATGTATAAGCACCTGTTTCAATTAATACTAATAATTAAAAGTATTTAAATAATATTATAGTAGAAATGGATGGAATTGATCACATATCATAATAAAAATAAGTAGTGAACAATTTTATTAAATATTGTTTCAAAATTATTTTAAAAGTGTTTAAAATTAATTTAAAAATAATAATAGGTTAACATTTAAGTCTATTACGTCATCATTTTAAAACTTGAGAAAATGTTTACAAACCAAAGTAGGGACTGACCAATAAAAAGATAGATCTGGGCAGACAACCAAAAATCGTGCCAATTAATTGTATAATCGGGGAGAACAAAAATTGACTGACTCGAGTGAAGAGGTAAAAATTTTGAGCTCTCTAATAATTTCTTTTCTTCAATTTATTAGTCAATTTTTTCATATAATTCTAATAATATCTTTAGAAGAAACCAACTGACAATCTTAAAAATCATAGAGAGAGTCTTAAAATAAATATTTTTAAAAAAAGTTTTTCATAAATTATGTATCACTAACTTAATCGTAACCTGCCAGTGAATTCTATCGAAGTACAGTCGGAATTTTCAGTAAAAAAAAATATGGATAGATTCTTTAAAACCAGTTTTAAAGTTTATAGTATTTCAAAAATGTTAATATTATTCATTGATACAGCTTATATAGCGTATCACAAAGGAAAAGTGCTGTTACGGCGTGTAATATAGATGAAAGGACATTGTGCGCAAAGTTCAGGAAGAGAATGGAAATATAAAAATCATTATGATTCATCTAAGAATAAATGGACAAAAGGAATTTTAAAATTAATGTCATTTGAATTGCTTTCTTTAAGATGACCCGAAAAAGAAGTATACTCTAGAAAAAAAAATAGTTAAAGATCAAAAATAGTGTATATAAAATTAAGAATGAATGAAAGTAAAGCTTACTAAGGAGAAATACTTGCATAAAGAAAAAATTTTACGGAAGAGGAATATAAAAAAATATTGAATCCATGGAAAACGCAATTGGTACCTAAAGTATTAAATATTTGTAGTCTAACTAAAAGGAGAAAGATGCATCAATGCGCCAAGGGAATATTCGCCAGAACGATTAAAAACTTTGAGGGATAAATAACTAAAAATATTTTCTAATAATCTTGGATGCTAAACGCTAAAATTAAAAATCGTCTAAACAAGTTTATTAAAGGAACCAAGTTAATTTGTAAAACTTTAATAATCCTAGAGAAGAACATTCAGATAAAAGAAGAAAAATAAATATTATGGGACTAACCAATATTTACCGTCAGAAAATATTTGATTATGGTTTGAATTATTTTTTTTACTATTATTATTTAAGCAATAAGTTTCAGATAGCTATAGGGAAACAAAATACATTAATTTGGGATATATAATATTATATGAAATAATATTTGTTTTGAGTTTGAATGTCTTTAAATAAAATTGTATATGTGTGGAAATTGTATATTTGCAATGCTCGAAGGAAAAGAAGCCTACTACAAAGCCTGATCCGAAGATGACAATTATTTTGGTAACATTTTTAATTATTAATGATATAATGTATGTTTTATTTATTTAGATCAGCGGAAAATTGAATGAATGTAGCGAAAAAGTTTTATTATTATTATTATTGGAAAACGCATTTGAAAACAACACATTGAAACATTTTGAGATGTAATTAGATTTTTGAAAATATGCATACGATAGTCATTTTATTTGTTGATAAATAATAGTTTAATATAATCGATGATTATATTACATTTTCTATTGATTTTTCCTATTGGGATGTTTGAATATTGTTTTAACAAAAATGTAGGTAATGAACATACAGTGTTATAAAGCGAGATAAATTATTCTTAAGGGATAGAGAAATGATTTTATAGTAGTGAATCTTGTTTGTTGTTTTTTAAAAAGTTGTTTGTATTTATCGATGTTTGATATAGTGAAAATCTAGAGAGATAATTTAAGTAGTGACTTGGGAGTACAGGGGTGATTTGGAAACCAAGATGATGTATGAAAATCTAGGATGATACAGGGAATGGAAATAAGTAGTTTTGTGAGAGAATCAGCATAGTTAACATAGCCCTATGGCTGATCCACATTTCGTTTATAGGTGATAATCAGCGTAGTTAACGTAGCCCTACGACTGATACACATGTTGTCTTGGACAGTGCTATCTTATATTTCGCGTGAGTTGTACTTGATGGTTGGTAAAGCTGAATAAATAGCTGCCACATCATTTTCTTATCTTAAGGGTTAATAGACAATAAATGTCGAACCAGTTCACACTGTTCCATGCATTCTTAGAGTATTATTGAAGACAAGTTATCCATCTTTCTTCCCAATATCCTATACATCTTTCGCTATCTTAATCTGTATTTCGTGCTACTACATCGTATATGATAAGTTTTATTGAAGGGAAAACAATAGATAATTTAGAAAGTATGTTATGATTTTACTTGGAATAAGAATGGTTAAGAGTTAACTAAGAATAGATTATAACCATTGAAAGAAAGATACAGATGTCCTAAATAATGGAAGCAGTTATAGAAATATTTTATTCAAAAAAAAAAGAAATAAACTATAATTTTTGTAAAAGTATATCAAATGAGAATATACAAAATATTAAAATATATTTTCACGCTCTTTTTATTATTAATTATATTTTTAAAGAGATAAGTGTTGCATATTTAAAAATACTATAACACTCGATAATTATTATCATATATTTGAAATTGTAACAGGGTGATATTTAAACACATTATAATATTATACAGGAGTATGGCTTATGCAAAAACGCATTATAATTTATATGAGCATGGGAGAACAAACATTAAAGTTAATCATAATATTTAATAATATGCTGTGTAATTTGTTTAAAGTAACAAGAAATGTAAATTTTCTTTTTTAAGACCATATTGATTATAAAGTGTGACGTTATAAAATATTGATCCACAAAAATAATTTAGAATATTGTAAATTTAGTATATTTAAAAGGTAAAAATGTTGTTACCCATAAGTAGTTCAAATAAATAGTGTGATAAACCTAAAGAAAATAACTAAAATAATTTTTAAAATGTATAATGATTGGATTAACTATAAAGAAGTACAAAATTGTAGAATTAACATTTGTCATGTGTAAGGAAAGAAGGATATCCGTTGTAAATAAGATGTAAATAGATTTGTTTTATTTTACTTAAATTTATTTGATGTTAATAAACTTTGTTAAATTTGTTTTATTAAAACTTGTGTCTGGGTATTGTTTTCACTACATCATGGTACAAATTCACAGAGTGTTTTCACAACCACTGAAGTAACATTTTGCACAAAAGATAACTAAAAATATGTTTAATCTTAATTATTATTGATGTTCTTATAATTAAGTAATTATAAAATTGCATTAAGTTATTGGTCATAAATCCACTATCCTAATATTTTGATAAATTATATGCTATTAATTGCCACTTACTTTATTTATCAGATTATCTAAACACTACCACTTCTTAGTTTACTTTATTGTTTAAAGACAAAAGATGATATTGATATTGATTGATTTATTATGGTAATAAATTTGCAATAAAAGAAATTTATACCAATTTGATTAAGTAAGAAAGATTGTAATCATTATTGTTATTAATTGCAGTGTAGTAGATATGGCATAAAATCCTTTACCATATGTGCTACCGCATTTTGTTGAAGTATAAATAAAGATTAAGAACCTGAGATTATAATTTATTGAGCTAGATGATGATTATTATTATTAAAGATAACAGAATTAATATTATAGTTATTAAATGAGTCTTAGTAAGTAGACGTTGCGAAAGTCATAAGAATACTATGTAGTTATTATTTGAAATAATAGTATAAAGGGGGGATAGTGTTCTTATGCCATTGAGGTGGTATCCTGTGGGATATTGGCTCAATGTGATCTACCTTGCCAACTCATATTTCCACTTCTCGTCTCATGAATACATTAAATCTTTGTGTTAATTTACTTTAAACAGAACCTAAGTTAATTCTTAAGAAATTTGAGCTAGTAAAACATTTTTAATGTAATATTTAATTATTAGAGCTAGAATCCGGTGACGTTAAATATAGTAATCTATTTATTTGTAAGTGGAGGTACGAGGTCGACGGCGGGCACGGTTAGAGAATGGCGCCGACAACGTGTTGGCCCGATTATTAAAATGGGGAGAGTATAATAGGCTTACATAGAATGGGAAGGTTAATTAAGTAGAGAATGGCACGCTAACTTTAGGGGCCTGAGATGTGTTAGTAGGGGCATTATATTTAATCAATAGCAATGTGATAATTTAATATTTTATTATAGAAATAATTATTAGGATTTAATTATTATAGAATTAAGTGTTCATGATTAAAACAATTACAATTATAAGTGGTGGATGATCTGATTGTTTAAAATATAATACTACATTATTATAAAATACCTGATAAACAAAATTTTAAAATATGCATATATGGCTAAAAGATTGTTTGGATATTTATTATGACCACGTCAATTAGTGAAGTATTAAAAAGATATTTGAAATGCTTTAAAACATGCAAAAATATCTGTGAATCATGCATGTAGGGAATGATGTTATGACACATGATTTTAAATTATTGTTATTGTTATTAAGATGAAATGTTATGAGGAAAGGAGATACTATCTATAGATATTGGAGGTGATGATTGTAGGGAAATAGAAGAAGCTGGTAGGGGATTTACTTATGAAAATTTATTAGAAACATATTATAATACTAGATTTTGAAAAATAATATTACTATAAAAATGGATAACCCAGATAGTAATGTAGAAATGGAACTGTCTGAGTTCGTGGTTGATGATGATTATGTGGAGGAAAAAGAATGCGAGAACTTAGGTGAAATAGAAATGTTGGTAGAGGATACTCATGTCGCAGAGAATAAAATAGAAGAAGGGGAGAAAGAGGTGATGAAAAGTGAAGTAGAGACAAATGAGGTAAAAGTGCCTGGAAAGGAGTTAGATAGTAATTCAATGGCTCAAATATTCCAAATGTTTAAAGCTCTTCAGGAAAACATAAATAAAAGTAATGACAGTAATAAAAAAGATAGTGATATAATGTTTAAAGCTCTTCAGGAAAGTTGGATAAAAATAGAGAAGATACTAAAGCTCTTCAGGAAAGCATAAATAAGAATAATATAAAGTTTGATAGTTTTAATATGAAGATTGATAGTTTTAAAAAAGATAGTGATATAAAGTTTAAAGATCTAAATGACAGTATAATTCAGAATACAAAGGATAATAAGGTAAAATTAGATATTCTTAGTGAAAGTTTGAACAAAACCAATGAAAATCTAGAGATTAAATTTAAGGAGACCTGCCAAAAGGTAGAGGACCTTAAAGAAGAAGTGCAAGATAAATTTAACCATTTAGAACTAAGACTAGATAACAATGAAAAGGTCTTTGAGTCCTTAAAGCATGAGGTAGAGAACATGGAGTACAAAAATCAAGATTTATTAAAAAATCAATTTGAGGAATTTTCCAAAATGACTATCAAAGGGTTGAAAAAACAAATAGAGGATTCAATCAACCAATGTCAAGTCAATAGTGATAGATTGAATCAAAAGATTAGTGATAATGAAATAAAGGTAGAACGTAGGATTGATGAGATACAGGAGCGTATAGAGCAGATAGACGAAAGTTTTATTGTTATAAAAGAAGAGATATTACAAAATAGAATAGTGATAAAGAACGAAGTTGAGCAAGATATAATTGAAAGGTTTAGGGACTTAGTAGTGCAAGACAGAATGGAAAGCAAGGCAGAGATAGAGCAGGTTTTGAGTGAAAAATTGCAGGATCTGGGGGAGATACAAAAGGGTGAAGAACATAAATTTAGGTCAAAGCTTGGGGAAAATATGAAAAAATTGCAAAAAGATGTAAGAGAGCAAGCTCAACAATTAGAGAAAAATAACCATGAATATCAAGACTTAGTAGAACGAAATTTAGATGAGTTCAAAAAGAGCAAAAAACATACATAGAACAAGCAATAGGGCAAGT
This sequence comes from Epiperipatus broadwayi, assembly GCA_028023455.1. Lineage (NCBI taxonomy): Eukaryota > Metazoa > Onychophora > Udeonychophora > Euonychophora > Peripatidae > Epiperipatus > Epiperipatus broadwayi. The sequence goes on along the minus strand of JAQFVV010013611.1, from coordinate 9,120 downwards.
CAACTTTGAGGAGAGATTCCAACAAGTCTATAAACAAATCGAAGAAATGAAGACTATAGATGACCAAACGAGGAATTTAGATAGGGAAAGAGTATTGTATAACAGGTTCGAGGAAAAGAAAGTTCCATCCTCAATAAGTAAGATAGAATTCTTAGAAAAAAATGAAAACCGTCCATTAGAACATACTGATGTTAAGCAAGTAGATATTCAACCCATTAGAGAAAGCATTAATTATGAAGGGGGGTCAAATAGTTCAATGGCCTTAAGATTCATAAGAGTTAAGCCGTTTCGAGGAGATTTTGCAGAAAATCCGTCGGAGTTTCTCAATAGTCTAGAGGAGCTCTTCTCGATATGTGCATTGACCGAAAGAGAAAAATTGGCTATTTGTAGCAACCATTTAGGGGGACTGCCAAAGACTGGTGGCAGTCATTGTTCGAAAGGCCGTGTACTTATGGGGATTTCCGATTTTTAATAACAGCAAGTTTTTGGAATGCCGATAAACAGGACAGCATTAGGTTTCAAATTACACAGGAGAAATATCACTCCAGTAAAGGTAGCTATACCAGTTTCTTTAGAAGCCAGGCTGTCAGGTTAAAAACGCTCACGGCATGTCCATTGTCAGAAGGACAAATAATTAGAATAGTGAGACACAACTTACCTCGGAATGTGGAGCAACTTTTGATTGCAGCCGATAGGTATTCCATAGAGGAAGTATCAGAAATATTGGATGCGCTAGAGATTACGGAAGCATCTCTGGATGGTAGATATAAGTCTAACAGAGACCGACCTAGCTATCCATTATCAAATATTAATGTTAATCATAATAACCCTAGGTTCCAAACAAATTTTAAAAGAAAATATAACTATAGAGATAGGGATAGGGTATCCCCATATAATAGAAAAACAGTTCAATTTAATCATTCTAGGAATAAGGTAGAAACCCAAAGTAATCAACCCTCTACTAGTGGGGTTACCACGATCTTAAAGAGACCTAATATAAAGTCCACTGATAAGAAGTTAAACTAACAGGGTCTTTGTATAGTAGTTCCTGCAAGGACCAGGTGCTAACAAAATGGGGAACGATCAGATGTGGATGCTAAATACTTTAGACTTAGACATTGATTTCTTAGAACCATTTACTATAGGTGAACCGCCTATAACATATCAGTGTCCGGTCGTTGTATTAAACATCGAAAGTATAAAAATTGAAGCATTGATTGACTCTGGAAGCCAAGCTTCCATATTATCAGAGTCAACGTATAAAAATCTGGTATGCATAAAAGGTGATATACCTTCACTGCCAGTAAAACAGATACATGTAACTCTAGCAAATGGAAAGAGAACTAAATTAACAAACAAACAAGTTTGGATTACCTTCAAAATTAATAATACAGAGTTTGGGCATGTTTTTCTTATTATGCCTGGATTGATACATGAAGCCATAATAGGTGCTGACTTCATGATTCTAAATGAGTGTCAAATAGATTTTTATAATAAAATTTTTATTTGTAAGAAGGAAAGGCTTAATTTTGAATCTGGTGTGCATAACCTTTCCAATCAATTACTATGCATCCATAATACATTGATTGATGCTAGCATAAAAGCAAAAATTGAACATATTTATGCAGTCGATTCTAAATTAAGTGAGAAATTATATCAATTAATGTATAGCTTTAAAAGCATTTTTTCTAAAATCCCTGGTATAATAGAGGGATATACCCATCGTATTAAATTGAAGTGTAATGATCCTTTCCATCAAAAAATGTACCCAATTCCTTACCAATATAAGGACGAGGTACAGAGTCAAATAGACATGATGCTAGAGTGGGAAATAATAAAAAAGTGCCCTTCTCCTTATGTAAACCCATTGGTTATTGTAAAGAAGAAGGATGGCCATATTAGGGTATGTCTGGATGCTCGTATGCTAAACACTATAACTGTACCAGAGCGTGACATTCCTCCACCTGTACATGAGCTCCTAACTAAGTTTCATAAGAGGTCAATTTTCTCCACATTTGATTTGACAGCTAGTTATTGGCAAATACCGTTACATGAGAATGATCAGCAATATACAGCATTTCGTTTTCAAGGCCAGTCGTATGTTTTCAGACGGATGCCTTTTGGTCTCATTAATAGTGGTGCTGGCTTAATCAGATGTTTGGACATGATTTTTTCAAAGCAATTAAAAGAAAAGATCATCATGTATGTGGACGACATTGTCATTGCTTCTGACAGTTTAGAGGAGCATCTGCAACATTTAGAAATGTTTTTCAGTGAGTGCGCTCTGAAAAATGTCAAAATTAATCTGGAGAAGTGTTCAATAGCCGCTAAAGAGATTACTTTTCTGGGACATTTAATAAATGAGCATGGTATCCAACCCCATCCAGAAAAGATCGCAGCTATTCAGCGCTTCCCCACACCAAAAACTGTAAAACAATTGAAATCCTTTTTTGGGTTGTGCAACTATTACAACCGTTTCTATCAAAATTTTGCAGAGGACACGATACACTTGTCCAAATTGTTGAAAAAGGCTGAGAGGTGGAAGTGGACCCAAGATCATGATAATGAATTTAACTTAATTAAAAATAAATTTTTAAAACACGTAATTTTAATATATCCTGATTTCAATGAAACATTTTATGTGCAAACAGATAGTAGTTACTATGGTCTGGGTGTAGTGTTGTTTCAACTCGATGAGGATCAGGTACCTCATGTATTGTACTTCTTGAGCAGACATCTGAGAGGTGCTGAGTTGAATTACACTATAACTGAAAAGGAAACCCTAGCTGTTGTCTGGGCTTTTCAGAAATTGAGACAATTTTTGTTAGGTTCTAGTGTAATTGTATTGACCGACCATAGAAGCTTAGAGTTTTTGAATAAAAGCTACCTCAGTAATGAGAGACTTATCAGGTGGAGCTTATATCTCCAACAATTCAATTATAGAGTAATCTATATTGAAGGGAGACAGAATATCCCTGCTGATATTCTTAGTCGCCACCCTATCTGTTTAATGACACAAAATCCCAATAGCCAAAATATAATTGTGAGCAATGTGGATTTAGTTAGGGATGAGTCTATAGCTGATGATTATGAAAATCTCACTATGATTCAGAGTCAGGATATCAGACTAAATAGGATCATGACTATCTTAAATAAACATGATAATATAAATAGAAAAAATAAACACGTTAAAATGATTTTTAAAAGATACAAAATTTATCAAAATTTACTCATGTATAACATAAATCCTAAACAGGGGGAATCATGGAGGATAGTTGTCCCTGATTCCATGATTGATAAACTGATTATGTATGTTCATAGTAGCTATGGGCACTATGGCGCACCAAAAATTATGTATGTTTTAAAATCAATATTTTTCTTTAATAAAATGTATAAATGCGTAATTAAAAAAAGTTAAAACGTGTAAAATATGTCTAAAATCTAAGCATTGTAGTAAATCTTACGTGGGAATCATGCAACCCATCATTCCTGATCATCCTAATGAATTATTAGCGATTGATTTTTATGGGCCCTTGCCACCCTTCAACCATCAAAAGTTTATACTTGTCATGTATGACGTTTTCAGTAAATTAGTTTCAGCCTATCCGGTACCTAAAACCAGCGCTCATTATGTTATTAAAAATATGCTTAATTATCAATTTCCTTTGGTTGGAAAACCAAAAATAATTCTGACTGATCATGCAACCGCTTTCATATCTGGTGGATGGAATGAGTGGATTCAAACTCAACACCTTAGACATGTTATGAGCTCCATTAGAAATCCTCAGTCTAATCCTTGCGAACGTGTTATGCGGGAGCTCGGTCGATTATTCAGGGTTTATGTAGCGGATGATCATAAGCAGTGGGTGCACAAACTTGCTGAGGTTGTTAATTATATCAACAGCACTTGTAATGAATCCACAGGTTTCACTCCATTCCGTCTACACTATGGTAAACATGAAGAGTTGCTGATTCAAACTCCAATACCCATAACCAGAGAACCCATAGATATAAATCATGATATAAGTCAGGCTAAAGTAAAGCTGCATGTTATGGGCACTCAGAGAGTTAAAAAAGCCCATAATAGACCACATCCGTTCCAAGTAGATGATCTAGTTCTCGTTAGAACACCCCATGTTAGCAACCTGCAAAGAAATCAGTTCAGGAAATTTCTTGAATTGTATGAAGGTCCCTATAAAATTTGTCGCAAGGTAGGAGAGAACGCTTTTATATTAACTACACCAGAGGGGGAGAAAGGGACATACAATGCGAGAAGCTTGATCCCATACCCATCTGAGATATAGAATTTTAATGCTAGTTAAAACTAATGTGTATAGCAGTTAAATAGTATACGAATCTATGTTAAGAGCAGTATAGTTTGTATTTAGTGATAAGGGTTAATTCAGTCATAGTACAGGATAAAGAGATTAAATATCAATGGATGAGGTGAACATGAAATAGATGTTTAATTTAAAATTTTTTAATTCGAAGGGGGAGGTTATTGTACCCTTTTCTATAGGTCAAGAAATAGTCATAATGGTCAATTACTAAAAAATTTTAAATTTGAGAATATATTTATTGATGTATTGAATATATTAAATTTATAGAGTCTGTAAAGTGCAATTTAAAGCTAAAGCAAATACCTGATACGTAAAATCATTTAAAAAATTAGTTAAATAAAGAGTAAAGAATTGCTCATATGGTTGTAAAAGCTGGCCATATTAAAATAACACAGCTATCAGTAATAAAAATGTATTTAATAAGTCAATTTTAATAACTTTAAAACTTAGAATAAATTAATATTATATAGTATTTAAATTTATAAACTATATTAAATAATAAAATTTAGTGTAATGTATTTGAATAGTAAATATTATGATGTTGAGAATTGTATTTATTTCTATATTTTTTCTAAATTATTTCTTCAAAATTTTATATAAAAAATTTTTTTTATATAATATAAGTGCAGTAAAATTATTAAGACAGACAAAAATAGACAAAATACCGGAAACGATTACGTAATTGTCTGGAATATTTTATACAAGCACTTGTTTCAATTAATACCAATATTTTAAAGTATTTAAATAATATTATAGTAGAAATGGATAGAATTTATTAAACATCATAATAAAAATAAGTAGTGAATAATTTTATTAAATATTGTTTTGAAAATTATTTTAAAAGTGTTTAAATTAATTTAAAAATAATAATAGGTTAATATTTAAGTCTATTACATCATCATTTTAAAACTTGAGAAAATGTTTACAAACCAAAGTAGGGGCTGACCAATAAAAAGATAGATCTGGGCAGACAACAAAAATCGCGCCAATTAATTGTATAATCGAGGAGAACAAGAATTGACAGACTCGAGTGAAGAGGTAAAAATTTTGAGCTCTCTAATAATTTCTTTTCTCCAATTTAGTCAATTTTTTCAATATAATTCTAATAATATCATTAGAACAAATTAACTGACAATTTTTAAAATCATAGAGAGAGTCTTAAAATAAATATTTTTAAAGTTTTCATAAATTATGTATCACTAACTTAATCGAACCTGCCAGTGAATTCTATTGAAGTACAGTCGGAATTTTCAGTAAAAAAAAAATATGGATAGATTCTTTAAAACCAGTTTTAAAGTTTATAGTATTTCAAAATTGTTTATATTGTTCATTGATACCGCTTATATAGTGTATCCAAAGGAAAACTGCTGTTACGCATGTAATATAGATGAAAAGACATTGTGCGCAAAGTTCAGAAAGAGAATAAAATATAAAAATCATTATGATTCATCTAAGAATAAATGGACAAATATAATTTTAAAATTAATGTCATTTGAATTGCTTTCTTTAAGATGACCCGAAAAAGAAGTATACTCTAGAAAAAAAAAATAGTTAAAGATCAAAAAATAATGTACATAAAATTAAGAATGAATGAAATAAAGCTTGCTAAAGAGAAATATTTGTATAAAGAAAATACGGAAGAGGAATATAAAAAAAATATTGAATCAATAAAACGCAATTGGTACCTAAAGTATTAAATATTCGTAGTCTAATAAAAAGGAGAAAGATGCATCGACGCGCCGAGGGAATATTTGCCAGAACGCATTTAAAACTTTGAGGGATAAATAACTAAAAATATTTTAATAATCTGATGCTAAACGCTAAAATTAAAAATCGTCTAAACAAGTTTATTAAAGGAACCAAGTTAATTTTTAAAACTTTAATAATCCTAGAGAAGAACATTCAGATAAAAGAAGAAAATAAATATTATGGGACTAAACAATATTTACCGTCAGAAAATATTTGATTATGGTTTGAATTATTTTTTTTATATTATTATTATAAGCAATAAGTTTCAGATAGTTATAGGGAAACAAATACATTAATTTGGGATATATAATATTATATGAAATAATATTTTTTTTTGAGTTTGAATGTCTTTTAATAAAATTGTATATGTGTGTAATTGTATGTTTGCAATGCTCGAAGGAAAAGAAGCCTACTGCAAAGCCTGATCCGAAGATGACAATTATTTTGGTAACATTTTTAATTATTAATGATATAATGTATGTTTTATTTATTTAGATCAGCGGAAAATTGAATGAATGTAGTGAAAAAGTTTATTATTATTATTATTATTGGAAAACGCATTTAAAACAACACATTGAAACATTTTGAGATGTAATTAGATTTTTGAAAATATGCATACGATAGTCATTTTATTTGTTGATAAATAATAATTTAATATAATCGATGATTATATTACATTTTCTATTGATTTTTCCTATTGGGATGTTTGAATATTGTTTTAACAAAAATGTAGGTAATGAACATACAGTGTTATAAAGCGAGATAAATTATTCTTAAGGGATAGAGAAATGATTTTATAGTAGCGAATCTTGTTTGTTGTTTTTTTAAAAGTTGTTCGTATTTTATCGATGCTTGATATAGGGAAAATCTAGAGAGATAATTTAAGTAGTGACTTGGGAGTACAAGGGTGATTTGGAAACCAAGATGATGTATGAAAATCTAGGATGATATAGGGAATGGAAATAAGTAGTTTTGTGAGAGAATCAGCATAGTTAATATAGCCCTATGGCTGATCCACATTTCGTTTTATAGGTGATAATCAGCATAGTTAATGTAGCCCTACGACTGATGCACATGTTGTCTTGGACAGTGTTATTTTATATTTCGTGTGAGTTGCACTTGATGTTTGGTAAAGCTGAATAAATAGCTGCCACATCATTTTCTTATCTTAAGGGTTAATAGACAATAAATGTCGAACCTGTTCACACTGTTCCATGCATTCTTAGAGTATTATTGAAGACAAGTTATCCATCTTTCTTCCCAATATCCTATACATCTTTCGCTATCTTAATCTGTATTTCGTGCTACTACATCGTATATGATAAGTTTTATTGAAGGGAAAACAATAGATAATTTAGAATGTATGTTATGATTTTACTTGGAATAAGAATAGTTAAGAGTTAACTAAGAATAGATTATAACCATTGAAAGAAAGATACAGATGTCCTAAATAATGGAAGAAGTTATAGAATCATTTTAATTTAGAAATAAACTATAATTTTTTGTAAAAGTATATCAAATGAGAATATACAAAATATTAAAATATATTTTCACGCTCTTTTTATTATTAATTATATTTTTAAAGAGATAAGTGTTGCATATTTAAAAATACTATAACACTCGATAATTATTATCATATATTTGAAATTGTAACAGGGTGATATTTAAACACATTATAATATTATACAGGAGTATGGCTTATGCAAAAACGCATTATAATTTATATGAGCATGGGAGAACAAACATTAAAGTTAATCATAATATTTAATAATATGCTGTGTAATTTGTTTAAAGTAACAAGAAATGTAAATTTTCTTTTTTTAAGACCATATTGATTATAAAGTGTGACGTTATAAAATATTGATCCACAAAAATAATTTAGAATATTGTAAATTTAGTATATTTAAAAGGTAAAAATGTTGTTACCCATAAGTAGTTCAAATAAATAGTGTGATAAACCTAAAGAAAATAACTAAAATAATTTTTAAAATGTATAATGATTGGATTAACTATAAAGAAGTACAAAATTGTAGAATTAACATTTGTCATGTGTAAGGAAAGAAGGATATCCGTTGTAAATAAGATGTAAATAGATTTGTTTTATTTTACTTAAATTTATTTGATGTTAATAAACTTTGTTAAATTTGTTTTATTAAAACTTGTGTCTGGGTATTGTTTTCACTACATCATGGTACAAATTCACAGAATGTTTTCACAACCACTGAAGTACATTTTGCACAAAAGATAACTAAAAATATGTTTAATCTTAATTATTATTGATGTTCTTATAATTAAGTAATTATAAAATTGCATTAAGTTATTGGTCATAAATCCACTATCCTAATATTTTGATAAATTATATGCTATTAATTGCCACTTACTTTATTTATCAGATTATCTAAACACTACCACTTCTTAGTTTACTTTATTGTTTAAAGACAAAAGATGATATTGATATTGATTGATTTATTATGGTAATAAATTTGCAATAAAAGAAATTTATACCAATTTGATTAAGTAAGAAAGATTGTAATCATTATTGTTATTAATTGCAGTGTAGTAGATATGGCATAAAATCCTTTACCATATGTGCTACCGCATTTTGTTGAAGTATAAATAAAGATTAAGAACCTGAGATTATAATTTATTGAGCTAGATGATGATTATTATTATTAAAGATAACAGAATTAATATTATAGTTATTAAATGAGTCTTAGTAAGTAGACATTGCGAAAGTCATAAGAATACTATGTAGTTATTATTTGAAATAATAGTATAAAGGGGGGATAGTGTTCTTATGCCATTGAGGTGGTATCCTGTGGGATATTGGCTCAATGTGATCTACCTTGCCAACTCATATTTCCACTTCTCGTCTCATGAATACATTAAATCTTTGTGTTAATTTACTTTAAACAGAACCTAAGTTAATTCTTAAGAAATTTGAGCTAGTAAAACATTTTTAATATAATATTTAATTATTAGAGCTAGAATCCAGTGACGTTAAATATAGTAATCTATTTATTTGTAAGTG